>JBBPBX010031597.1:14725-27477 GCA_038048925.1 Garcialebias charrua
CCATTTGAACCGGTTAAGCTCAGAA
This sequence comes from Garcialebias charrua, assembly GCA_038048925.1. Taxonomy (NCBI): domain Eukaryota; kingdom Metazoa; phylum Chordata; class Actinopteri; order Cyprinodontiformes; family Rivulidae; genus Garcialebias; species Garcialebias charrua. Next base: position 14,751 of record JBBPBX010031597.1, read on the forward strand.
AAACCTTGTGCTATAAAGTCAGTGACTTTATAGCACAAGGTTTTTCTGAGCTTAACCGGTTCAAATGGTCAAATCTGCTGGATTAAAAAAATTATTTCGCCAGTTGCCCTCTTCAAAATGGCGGTTAGCGTGTTAGCATTAGCGTCCACTAGCATTGGTAATACATAAGTGCTTTTGAAATTGACAAATGGCGAAATAAATTTTTTTAATCCAGCAGATTTGACCATTTGAACCGGTTAAGCTCAAAAAAACATTGTGCTATAAAGTCAGATAAGAAATATATTTTTTCTCAGCAAAGAAATAATTGTTTTTACCGTGTTTTCATGGAAAGTCCTTATCTTCTGTGGCCGTCGCGGCCGCCATTTTGAAGAGGGCAGTGGAGAAATACTTTTAAAAATCCAGACGCGTCGCGTAGGCCGCTGAGAAACATCCATAAGTTCACCCTCCATGTTAAAAACTCTTCGTCTGACTCTTCGAAAACAAGCAATAAGGCTGCAGAGTAACACACTGGCTGCTAACTGAGAGCGCTCGCTCTAGTAAAGAGACTGAGGGGACGCTTTTTTGTCACGGACCACATCCGGCGCTGACAGGATATGGTCTGTTAGCAGTCGTCCGGGCCTGTAAATACGTTTTTTTTTTTTCGGTTTTACTGATAGATAATTAGTTATTAGCGGTACTGCATTTTAAATAAAAATAGCGCAAATCCGCGTATGAATTATAAAAGTTAGTTAATCTGTTGTAAAGCTAACAGATTATTTCGCTATGCTATAAGCGGATTAGCGCATTAGCGCTCTCCAGCGGTCGGAGGCCCACCATTGGTCCGTAACTAGGAACAACAGAATAAATTCATGGGTCTTAGTATAACTTATATCTGCAGGCATTTTAGCTTAAGTTTGTTACTGACAAAAGATAAGGAAAAGTTTAGGATGAGGATGGAAGGAAAGATGAGGGAGTGATTTATCTTGGAGTGTTTACAACCAGAAACCATTGCAGCTCCTCGGCGGCGTCAGCTAGACTCCCGTCCTGCTAATGAACAATCAATGTTTTACCTGTGCGAAGATTTTCGGTCTCTGCTCCCGTAAAATAGTCCCAGCCTTACGTGCATGGACGTCCATCCTGCTACGGTTTACAGGCTTCCAGCGTCCATCTTACGGCGGCTCGCTCAAGTCCGCGTCAATCTCACAGAGGTATTGACTACTAGTTCCGGTTTTGGCTTTTCAAGATAAAAAATTCCTCAAAGGAATTTCATTGAAGTGGAGCTTTAAAGCTCGAGGTCGGATTTCACAGCGAGTGTGCTGTGAAAACCTTGCTGATAGAACAAAGTCATTGGCGTTTGACCGGCGTTCATCCAGATTTCAGGAGAAGAATATAGTTTAACTTCCCAGCAGACTGAAGGGAAAAGCAGGAAGTGGAACTTTAAAAAGGGAGTTTGACCCAGTTACATTCACTCTGTTCATTGGCTGTTCACCAGGGAACGGGAGGGAGTTAGCTTAGGTCAGAGGGTTAGAAAGTGTGAAGGTTGTTCAGGATAACAGAGGAAGATTGTTTTAAGAAAAGACAGAAACTAGTCGCCAGTAATAAGATTAACTGATTAAACGTCTTAACAGTTCTAAAATCTGAAAAGTTCAACTTGACATATTTCTCAACTTTAGACAGAGTTCTTTGACTCATGTGTCCACATACAGTACAGTATTAAGAATACACCAGCATATTAAAGAATGACAATGATCATTCAACATATTGAAAAATAACACTGCTCATATGAATAACACAAGGTTATTCGTATGAGCAGTGTTATTATATCTGAATTAAACAAAGTAAAAAGTAGAGTCTCTTGTGACTTACAGTATTTGTGTTTTGATTCAAATTAATAAAATAAAGTCAGTATTCTGCGTTTCACTGAGAGTTTCAGTGAAAAAAATGTTTCAGAGAGATGAAGGTTTGTATCACTACATACTCCACTTCAAAATATTTGAACTCTCACTTTTGAGGTTTTGAAGCATCATGTGTCTTGGAGGACTATTTTCTTAAACACTCCTCCTTCTCATCAGCTGTGTACTTGCTTTGGCCTTCAGCCAATTAATTATCTCATAGTTTATAGCCCCGGGGTAGGTGTCCAGGCAATTGCATTAAACCACACACCCTGAGCAACCTGATCTGAGCGACTTGTTCCCGTTGAACAGAGTGCATTTGGCCACGAGTTGGACATAAATAAGGGAGGAGGCTCTTTAAACGCACTTGCATCGTGTAGTGAAATGAGCAATCCGTGCAGCAGAAGTGTGAACTTTTAGTTCCTCTGCGGTCATACAAGGAATTTCTGTCGCTTTGCTTGAGTTGAACATTTTTTGTTTTAATTTCAGTATTTATTTTTTATTTTTTTTTGTTGTGGGAAGAAACAACAGGGAGGAACCATCCATTCTCACCCTGTCTCATGTCTGAGCCTCTATCAGTTCCTGCTCGGAGCCAATAGCAATAAAGGAAGTGGTCCACTGTCACAGAAACAGTTGGCACGGAAACAGCACATTACACCATCCAGTCCCTCACCCCTCCTTCCCATTCTCTTTGTCGTCATTTCCCCCCTCCCTTCCTCTCTTCTCCTCTCCTCTCCTCTGTCCAGTCCCCTCCTCCCTCTTTCCATGGTTTTGCATGTTATTTATTTTTTACTCATCAATGAAATCACAACTGATCATGCTGCTTTGCTGCCATGAAGCATACACCCCGAAGGAACTGATCCACTTTTACCTCCCTTCCATCCAGCATGGGGGCTCAGATTCCTTAACTACTGTATATGTAACTATACTATTTTCTATTGTACAGCACTTTGGTTGGCCTCGTGTCTGTTTCAGTGCTCTATAAATAAATTGGTATGGTATATGTATATTTAACCACAGTGAAACAAAGATGCTGCAGCCATCAAAGTGTGTTTTCTCCCTGTCCTCTCATGATTTAATCCTGACCATTTCCCCTCTCCTCCCTCTCTCTCTCTTTTTCTCTCTATCCCTGCTGACTCCTCCTTCCATTTCTGCCCCTCTGTCTCTGACACACTCAAACACACACATAAATACACACCCTCCACCACCCCCATCGCTGCTGCAGTGTCTCAGCCGCCTCGGAGCGAGCAAAGAGCGGATACAGAACGTTTAGAAAACAGAAGAAGACGACCGCTGAAAGACAGAGAGGAGAGAGGAGAGAGAGATAGGGAGGGAGTGTGTGAGAGCCAGTGAAGATGAGGATGATATGAGGATGAAGCAGCGAGAGTAGAGGTGGATTGCACACAGGCGTTCTCTCTCCCTGCAAAGGGGCTTGTCTGCAGTATCCTTTACAAATGGACGCCGGCTTGTGAACACGGTAAGCTTCTCACTCCATTATTTTTCAGGGTGTCGCTTTTAAATCTGCAAGAGGAGACATCCAATTAATCAAACAGGGGGTAAAGTGATGCTCAGAGATGGCACCAAGGCAGTCACGCAGCCGGTCCAATCCCCTCCTCCACCCTCTCAGCTCAGTGCCAATGGATGTCGCTGTCTTACGCTTGCAATTTGACTCATCATCTCCCCGGAGCATCCTTGGTTCTTATAGAATGCTTTCCCATATGCAAAGTTTGCATAATTATTACATGTAAGATAAGTGGAGGATGCATCAAAGATCTATGTGTGTATGTGAATGTGTCTGCGCTCTTGTCCAGGCCCATAAGCTGTGGAAAGAGACAAGGAGAGTAAAAACCGCCATCACACCATAAGGTGCTCAGCACTTACAGCTTTTACATGGATGTTGATGTGCAGGGGGAGGTACACAAATCCCAAGGAGTTTGGCTCAACAGGCGAGATAAGACAGCAAAATAGGACCAAGGAACGTAGGGTTTGACTATGGAGCCTCCGTGAAGTAAGAAAAGTCCATCTCCATCTTGAACAGAGATCTATTTGCATCTTTGCCTGTAAATCCCAAAGGTGTGAGGTGGAACAAGCAGAGCGGGTCCATTAGTCAGCAGGAGAAACAGAGGACATCGTCTGTCTGTTCAGGCGTTCCAGTTTACAGCAGCTTTACTGCATTTTATTCCCGGCGAGGCTTGGGATTACTGTGCAGCGTCAGATGAACATGTGTATTTGTACCATACGGAGGGAGAGAGAGGGGAGAAAAAAAAGAGTGTTCTAATGTAGGGAGCGGTTGAGGGGCTGTTGGGGGTTAGGACGGCAGATGGGGCGGAGGTTGATGCAGCAAAAAACAAGAATGAAGAACGAAGGAAAAGAGAAGATTTGGCACAGATGAGGTGGATGAGCAGGACGGGAGGTGGTGCTGGTGGATGGAACGGGATGGTGATCGTTTCCGAGCATGTGACACAGAAAGAAAGCTGGATGAGACTGCGAGAGCTTCGCTAGGCCCTGAGAGATCCCTGAATCCAGACAAAGATGGTGGACATGCCTCCTCATATTTCTGCCTCATATCCCGCTGGAGTTGAGACATCAGCTTCTGCCAAACCCCCTCAAATTTGTGAGAATAACAATAAGTTGACCACATTGTGAGCTGCAAACGGCGCCTACACTTAGTGCAAGTAACCATAACCTAAGCTATATGTTTCATGTTCAATAAACTATGATGACATTTGGGTATCAAGTTGTATGAGTTGTAATTTTTGTTGCCAAAATATGGCAGGGACTCTATGGTGCCATCATGTAAAAGATGTTGCCACATCAGTTACTGGAAGAAAAAGTGTAACGCATTATCCAGAATCAGAAATGGCAGCGCGGCTTGGACTGTTTGGCGTACAAACAATCTTTTGTGGGCGTCATTGTGTCCTTGTGTGCTTCTATCTGGTGGTGTTGTCACTCTCCTTCCTCTATATTCTCCTGCTGTCTCAGTGACGGGGGTCGGTAACCATCCGAAGACGAAACAAGGTCACGTTGTCTGGAGAACAGAAGCTCTTAACTGTCCTAAAGCTGCGCTCACAACCAATTTATCTTTAAGCCTGTTAGATCTTCTGATTCTTTATAATAGGCCCTATATATACAATTTTTACATTCACTTTAATAGTTTATTGCAAAGGTGGGCGCCAGACAGCTAAAGTCAGTGACTTTATAGCACAAGGTTTTTCTGAGCTTAACCGAGCTTAAAATGGTCAAATCTGCTGGATTAAAAAAAATATTTCGCATTTGCCCTCTTCAAAATGGCGGTTAGCGTGTTAGCATTAGCGTCCGCTAGCATTGCTAATACATAAGTGCTTTTGAAATTGCGGACCTAAATAAATCAATAAGTGCTTTAGAAATAGCGGAACTAATTTTTGGATTAGCGCTGCCCAGCACTGGTTTATTGTCAAAAGGAATAAAAGTTATTTCTTTTTATCAACAAAAACCAAACACATAAATTTGCTATTTGGCAGCATATAAACTACCGTATAAGGCGCATTAAGCGAAACAGAACAGCCAGATTAGTCAAACTTTATTCAACTCGTTCACAATAACCACATAAATTTGGTTTGAGGTCGCTAAGTACAAACAGAGTTTTGAGAAAAATTGAAGGATTTTAAGTGCGCCTTATAGTCCGAAAAATACGGTAAGCACTGTTTTCCACAATGGGAACTAACTAAATGGTGGGTGATCATGTAGTTGTCTGTGTCTGCTTATTTATCTGTCTGGAAGCAAAAAAAAACCTCATGAACCAATGAACAAATTTGACTGAAACTCCCAGAAAGTAATTACTGGATGTAGAGCATTCAAAGTCAATCAGTTCAAGATGGCCGCCACAGCTAATTAAACAGGTTCTAGATCTCCTTGTGATGTAAATTGCATCTGTCTTGTGGATTTTGAGCATGTTCAAAGATTAGCAAGTGTTGCTTTAAAGTAGTTTCAGAATTTTCACAGGTATCTGTCTCAAACTCGTCCCAGTAGCTTCTGAACTTAGTTTCCGCAAGTTAACGGTGCAAGCAATGTACAAAAATTGGAAAAATGTAAAATACTTATGGTCTCAGCTGTTGCCAAATTGTCGCGTGCCATTTAGATGATGGTTAGACAAATATCACCATTAACATAAAAGCATTTTGTTGCCCAACTATGGCAGGACTGGCTATCATAGGATATTTTTCAGAATATTGTTGTCTATGGCAAGACTATTGACCCGTGCACAAGCAGATTATAAGATTCTTCTGGCATATTTTATTGTAAGAATTGCGAGGGGTTTGTGAGACATTTGTGTGATGTGTGCAAAAAGTACAAATTTAGTGAAACCGGAGCAAACGATTGGCACATTTTGCTAGCTAGTTCAACATTTGCAGCTATGAGTATTCTTTAGCAAACAGACAACAAGGAATACAACTGTCCTTTTTTAAAAGCTATTGATTTTAAATGTGATAGTGAGGGTCATTACTACGAAAGAGTAGAGCTGCCACAGGAATTAAAATTTTTCTTGAGCTGTATCTCGTTATAACGAGATAATTATCTCGTTATAACGAGATAATTATCTCGTTATAACGAGATACAGCTCAAGAAAAATTTTACTTCCTGTGGCAGCTCTACTCTTTCGTACATTCCTAACACATCATCTGAGAAGATTTCATAATATTGTGTGATATTGCACAAAATGTTATGACCAAAAATGGTTAAAATACCATAATTTTTCAAGACAAGATGATCCAAGTTTAAAACTGTGACATAAAAGGCAGTGTCTAACACTTATTAGGACATTTCCTCCGATAACGTCAATAACGTCAATGCATTTTTTGCTCTTTGCATTGTTTGAACCGTATGACTCTGTGCGCTGCAACTCAAAGGGTTTTTATTCACGTAGGAATGGGTGCAACGTTGTGGCAAACCCTATGCTGAGTTGACCTCCTTCCACCTCCTTTGTACGTCTGTTCCACGGCGTGACATAATAGCAGAGGACAGCAGGGACAGACTTGGTTTTAAAGTGACAGAGGCTGGTGAGGTAGCATTTTTTGCACAACGGAAACAGATGTCACAGTCTTTAAGCCTTTTTTTTTTTTTTTTACTTGTAGGTGAGCAAAACCTGCAGCTTGGACAATTAAAGCCAGCTCTATTACAGTTAAGTGCCAAGGGGGCCAGGCGTAGTTCCCTCAGCATCCTGTTTAATAAAATGATTAATTTAAGATGTCATTAAGTTTCTCAAGAGAGAGAGAGAGAGCAGAGGAGTTACATCTTATTAGGGTTTTTTTGTGTGTGAATTCGAGAAAATACATTAACTAAAGATGTTTGGGTCTCAGACGTGTTGTCGTTCTGGTTGAGCCGGCTCAGCACTTGTGTTTGTTTTGGGTCTTTAATTCCAGCCAGGTACCGGGGACAAAGTGTCATCTCCAAACAAACATGTTTGGCAGCCATTTCTCTCAGACAGGCGCTGCTGCAGACAGGACGAATGAATTACCCAACAGCGACACTACCGGGTCCAGTCGAACCAAATCTTTGCGTGGTTCGTGCGAACGCGCGAGGATTAAGTTATCTTTTGGTGTTACATGAAACAAGACGAGCTCGGTTCATCCCTCTCGTTCTCTTTGGCCTCTTTTCTAATCTCTGTCAGCGGTCGCAAACAGGGGCCTGGTCTGTTTTCCCGAAGCCGGCCTGCGAGAGGGCCTTACTTCTCGCACTCCGATCTGAGTGATGAGAGGGCAGAGCAGAGGGGACTTTAACAGAGAAACTTTGTGTTCCTTTGCACACACATAACAGCAGTCATATGACAACAAGGAGGTGGTGGTGGTGGAGAGGGAGGGGGAGGATGAGGGTGCTGTGGCCGTCTACACTCGTTAGTCACACCGAGCCGTCTGTCCACTGTGTCTACATATATTGGACTATTCAGTCTGGACTGCAGTTTGAGATCATAATGAATAAAAAAAAAAGTTTACATCAAAACAAGAGGCTTGTTTTGATGACGTGCACGTGTGCTCTTACAAGAAAATACCTGCCAATGGCTGCACGTCAGTGACCTTAACAGTGACCTTTGAGCTTTTTCCTCAAAGTTTCTACAACTGATGCCAGAATGTAATTAAATTATTTGGAGCGAGCTGAAGTTATCGTTCTGGTATGAACATGTGACTCTTTCCACATATTTTCTCTTCGTATCTCAATTTCTAATCAATAACATGCTCAAAGCTAGATTAAACTAACTTTACAAAGATGTGATTTGCAGTTTTATACATGATTATTTCAACATTTACATCTTGATAGAAATGTTAACTTTACAAGGATTATATTATTTATTTGGGGCTCTATGTAAAGGTTGAGAACAATTAATATATTACCTGTTGTAGATAGTTCTTGGAGATACTTACATTTGAAGAAATGGTGTTTATTGAGGACCAGAGTGATGAGCTAATAAGTAATTCAAGTGCAGCTAAGACCAAAATGATGTCTTGTTAAAGTAAATGACATTGTGAACATTTTGAAACAGAATTGTTTAGGCACATGGACAAATCTGAATCAAATTTTAAATGTCAAAAATTGATTTTTTTTTAATGGTAATCGGTGCTTCAACTTTAAGAGTCAGAATAGTTGCGGTGTCATTTGTCCTAATAGAGTTACCATAGTTCCCTGCAATAAAAACACTGAAGTAAAGCTGTCACTTTTTATATCTTTTTCATCTTTACATGTCTAAATCTTGAAGTCAGGCAGTAGATATGATACGTTAGCTACTACTATTTTTGCTTAATACTAACCTTAGATTTATCTGTACACAACCATTTATTGCAAAATTGACTACAAAAAGAATTTTAATGAACCACCATAAAAAAACAACAACATAGATTACAGTATTTAAAAAAATCAGCGCTTCACTTTGGGTTTGGTCATCAGTCCAATCAGAATTGCACAATTTTTCTCCACATTGAGACTTTTAAAAAAGCTATTTATGACAGGTAAAACAAGTTCACAACTCCAAAAGAAGTGAGCAATGTTTTAAACCCTGTAAATTCATTATGCATTGGTATATATGTTCTGTTTGCAACAACGTCTAACTCAATGAAGATGCTATTGAAGGTTTTATGTGAGATGATTCCATCATTTGCATCAGTTTCTCCCCTGAAGTTTCTACTTTAAGATGGAGGTTTCTTTTACTAATAAAAGCAGCTTTTTATTGTTTTCAAAAGCTGGATATTAGATCTTATTTGTGTGGGTTAATGGCTGTTATGACTGTTGCATCTGCTGCACATTTCCCCCCATTTCCTGTTTCATACAGAATATGAAATCACAGCCACAGTTTCCATTCTGCTGCAGAAAGCATTTATCTCATCAGTCAAGATGCACAAATGAGCCGACGTGAGGTTTCAAATGCGGGTTGAAGGCGTGAAACGTAAAGATGGAACTATTTCTCACATGCATCAGATGCGTCTTGCCCACTTGGAACCAGCTCATCCCTTCACTTCAGACAACCTGCTCAGAGCCCAGCCTGTGCACAAGCGTGCCATTGTCATTGTCTGGCTTAGCCTTGTGACTCAGTGTGACCCGCTGGATCAGAAAGAACACAGCCACTGAGATCAGGGGCGTTAAACGGGTCATTATCACGAAAAGCATCTAGCATACAGAGCCCTCACCCACCCCGACCCGTCCCCACGCTCTAAAACAGCCCACTGTTTGGTGGTAGGAGGGTGGGGTGCACAGAGAAGGGAACACAGCCTGTCATTGTTGGACATAATGAACGAGTAGTGTACAGTACACAGGCTTCGTTCTCTCAGGGCTGCTTTTAGGACGGCACGTCAGAAAACTCGGACACAGAATGCTGGAAAACAAACATCTGTGAGGGCTAAACCGAGAGCTTAACTCAACAGTTTGTCTTCTACTGGATTCAACTTTAACCTTTGATTTGGTGCGTTCAGACTGCGATGGGTAGGCAGATTGCTTCATTTGCTCTCGTTCATGCACGCTTTGGATGTCTGAAGCTCAGGGCGTGCCATCTCAATTGATTTTAAACTTATTCTGGTTTCACAGCTGGTAATGAACTACCGTATTTTCCGGCGTATAATTTGCACCTTTTTTGCGGCCAAAGGTGGTACTGCACCATTTTTTGCCAAAATGAAAAACGGTCCTATCTCCGCCAAAAATTTGTCTAAAAATATGGGAAAAAAATCCATAAATATGTCGCTTCGCCCTATAAGTCGCAGGGCTTGCAAATTAGGCAAAAAGGTGTGATTTATACACTGGAAATATGGTAATCTGGAATATGCTGCTACCCAGAGCTTTTTCTGCTAATATTAATTTAAACGCTAATAGTGTCTTTACAGTTTTGTCTTTACAGAAAAAAAAAAGAAGTTGTAAAGGTTTTGGTCAAACTTTGACAATATCATTTTATTAAATGCTCAGTTTACGACTTTTAGTTATAACTATGCCGCATTTGCGCTAAATATTTGTAAATTGAAATGATTCATACTTTTTTTGTGTTTTATTAAGACAGTTGGATGTAGAAGACGTCTTGAAGCTGCAAAAGCTTATTAGTTGTAGATGTACATCCAATGGTTGTCTGAAATCTATGATTTACGAGATATTTTGCTAACAAACACATGGGGAAATCAACATGCTTGCTCTGCCTTAGCCTTCCACCTTTATAAACATCTACATTACCGTATTTTTCGGAGTATAGGTCGCACCTTTTTATTATTATTTTTTTCATGGCCTGCGACCTATACTCAGGTGCAACCTATACAGTATATGGCTTTTTATCACTTTCGACGAAACAAATTTTTAAATCCAGCTCATTTCACAATTACGTTCATTTATTAAGGAAAAGTTCAGCTCAGACACATATTTGCTATAATTTTTAATCAAACAAATAATTGTTTTTAAGTGTTAATTTTCTTAAAAGCCTTGCTGTGCGCTCCTGTGGCAGACATTTGCAGCAGAGCTAAACGTAGGTGCGACCTACACTGCGGTGCAACCTATCTAGGGATTTTTCTAATCTATTGGTAATAATTGGAAAATGTGACCTATACTCCGGTGCGACATATACTCCGAAAAATACGGTATGTGTGAAGCAGGATTGTCAGGTTGTTCTGTGGGAGTTCTTGCTGTGGTAGACAGATGGAAAATCCAGAGGCAGCTCTTTTTCTTTTAGAGTCAAACGATGAAAATGAGGTAGAAAAAACTGATGAATGGAGCTGATTATCCTTCTGCCTATGCGACCTATATCTCATATGACTCTGAAGAGGAGCGGGGCGACCACAGAGCTTTGACTCATCGCTCATACACACACACACACGGGGGCCTTCTGCGTCAAAGAGATAGTTTCATGTCTGTGATATCTGCATGTTCATGTTCGTTGCTGATTTTTATTTTTATTTCTATCAGCAATAGCACTGTTTGCAACACATGCTGCAACTTTATAGGGCCCATTTGCATCGAGGTGCGATTGATCTATTGATCCGCAGCTCACAGCGTGAAATTCATCGTCTGCTTTTTGCCCCACTTTCCTCAGTGCTGCAGCTGAAGAAGAATTAATAGTGGCCTGCAACTATAATTTACAGCTTTCTCCCCATATATTCGCAACAATCTCTTTGAACACATCCATGCTCGCTCATTGTGCTGCATCACATGACTCAGTTTATCACACCAAAGGGTCAGCTATCAATCCTGACTGCTCTCTGCACTTTTAATTCAAATGGATGGCGTCTAGTCAGAGTAAATTCATTGAAGGAGGTTATCAGGCCTGTTGCAAACATGTAGGTTTACCCATGAAAGGGAAGAGGTTTTGAACGATTCCCTTTGCCGTAAAGTAGCCAGTTTCATCTTGAGAAAACTGTAGGAAGTCCTGAAACCTCTCAGTCTGGTATCACCCCCAACAATCTTTCCAGGAAGATTCCTCTCAGCGTAGCTGAGCTGAAAAGAACACAGATGGGCTAATTGCAAGCGAGCAAACAAACCCGACTGATTAAATAATGTACACACACACACACAAAAAGAAAAAAGATTAGGTTGTAAAACTGCTTGAATGACTCCAAGTAAAAACTTTTCAACCCATTTTAAAAACATCACTGAGTGCCTTTCGTTGTTAAAATGACTTTTTTCTGGATCATGCTGCAGCTTTTATACAGTATTAAGTATTATGCATAAATAACAGTCATCGCAAACTGCTCTCAAGCTGTTTTGACTTTACCTAATCCCTCCCACCCTAAATAATCATACAAACACAGTGTTCATAATGAAAGCAAACAAAGTTCAGTACCTAAAACTTGTTGACGCCATGCAACAAACCCAGCAAAAATCACATTTGAAATGAGATTTTATATCTTTTTTGAATATTTTATCACCTGCCACAGGAGGTGAAGCAAGGTTTTCATTACCTGTGTATGTGTGTTTTACCAAAATATCTCTTATTAAACACCTTGAGGAATTTTAATATAACTTGCTGAAATTAATCTATCTACACCTGATTAACGTTTGGAGTCTAAGATTGCAGTTCAAGACGGCTGCCTCTGCTGACTGATCTGAACAAAAACAGCTATAACTTATCCAGTTTTACAGATATTAACCCACAATCTAGTTTGGTAGTAGCTGAGACTGTTCCTAAAACATATACTAAGTACTAACAGATTTAGAGCTTTGTTTAAAATTTTGTCAATAACTCACTGAAGTCAACATTGTGTGTGTCTTTTAGAAAAAATTGAACTTCTTCTTTTGGCTTTTCCCTTTTCAGGGGTCGCCACAGCGAGTCATCCTCCTCCACCTCACTCTGTCCTCTGCATCCTCTGTCCTCACTCCAACTACCTCCATGTCCTCTCTAACTGCATCCATATATCTCCTCTTTG
>JBBPBX010031598.1:0-11121 GCA_038048925.1 Garcialebias charrua
AAGGAACGGTCAAATTATCGTATTTTTGGCCTTTTTCGGGATTATTGATCGTACATCGTACAGAGGGCTGAATTATCGTACAAATACGATAATTATCGTACACCTGGCAACACTGCCCGCACCGGATGTTACATTAGGGTCGCTCATGACAAACCTTTCAAAATAATCGTCGATAAACAACTCAAGGCTCTCCGACGTTTCCACGTCCAGTTTTGTGGAAATAATGGGGGGAGAAAAGATCGGTTATCAAATTTTTAATACCTTTTTAAATGATCTTACATTTAGTTATATAGTTTATTTAAATAAATATGGACTTACCAAAGCTTTATCATAATACTCACGCACAAGTATAGAGTTTTTCAGCAGCAGCTCATTCCCCACGTCCGCACCTCACAGAACCGGAACCGGAAGTCTGTGCTGCTTGAATGAGACATGTCCAAAGTGGTTCAAGACAAGAAAGTTAATTCTCAATAGTCCAGGTATCAAATCCGCTCATTCTCAATCAGTTCATCTGGACAGTTTCTTTTTAGCAGAAACGTTTCACCCTCACTCCAGAGGGCTTCCTCAGTCAGAGTAGTCCAAAGCACACTGAAGGAGAAAGAAACCATCTTGGCTAAAAACCATCTTGGCTACAGCAAACTGGTTGGTCCACATAAGTTGCTTACTTGGTGGGTTAACTTCAGTGTGCTTTGGACTACTCTGACTGAGGAAGCCCTCTGGAGTGAGGGTGAAACGTTTCTGCTAAAAAGAAACTGTCCAGATGAACTGATTGAGAATGAGCGGATTTGATACCTGGACTATTGAGAATTAACTTTCTTGTCTTGAACCACTTTGGACATGTCTGCCTGCCTGGGAGGAGTCGACGAGGGACACGCCCCCAGAAACCATCTTGGCTACAGCAAACTGGTTGGTCCACATAAGTTGCTTACTTGGTGGGTTAACTTCAGTGTGCTTTGGACTACTCTGACTGAGGAAGCCCTCTGGAGTGAGGGTGAAACGTTTCTGCTAAAAAGAAACTGTCCAGATGAACTGATTGAGAATGAGCGGATTTGATACCTGGACTATTGAGAATTAACTTTCTTGCCCATATTTTTAACATATTTCTTCACTCTGTCACTATCTCCTGACAGACTGATGTTAGACAAAGTATTCTCTGAAAAAAACTATAGTCCCCTTGCTTCTCCAGGTGGTAAATAATCATTTCTAAAAAAGCCACAGTGACCCGCCGTTAACCAGCCAATAAAAACAGAGTTTTTAACCAGCCAATAAAAACAGAGCGTCGCACTTCTCACGCTCCTAACCCATGACCCCCACCCCCGTCACAGCCCCCGCGGCCGCGCAGGTTCTCGTTCAAAGTATTGCAAAGCGATGCAAAACAGTTTTGTATGTGACACAAATGTGTTAAATTCCCCTTCTTCATCCCTAATCTGGACTTTTCTTTTGTTTTTTTGCCAAAAGTCAAGTGATCGCTTCCTCCTCCACTGATCCATGACTGAAGAGATGAGGAAATGGATGAATTTGTCACAAGCGAATTAAACTTGGGTTCAACGTGGCTCTGCGAGGCTCAGCAGATTTCATGGTGTTTTGGTGTGCTGGACCAACGCTCCATGTTTTTATTTGATTTTTTAGAACGTTTTATTAACATATAATCACAGAACTTCGCAGCGGTTGAGACAGGACATGTAGAGGAGGCGGAGCATTCAGAAACTGCAGCGAGTGCAAGAGGGAGCAGAGCCATAAATGGCTCTGAGTGGGGAGGGACCAGAATGCTTTGCCTGATGAAAATTTTCCTAAGTGCTGCGTTCTACAAAAACTGCAGAGTGCAGCGTTAAAGGTATTGTGACATGATTTTGTAAATTTGAACATTTGTCAGAACATATATATCTTATATCATTGAGCTCTGGTCGTTTTTGCATAATAAATTATAAATATATTAAAATTTCTATTCTAAATTATGCTAATTTTTTCTCTGGTATTTGCTGGGATACGCCCCTGAAATTCCGCGCATTTCCGCAATACGTCATCATACGTCATCAGTGTGATGTGACAACGGGGAGTCACCCGCTTTAGCTGCTCCAACACGCATGTAAACAACAATGGCGGAGCTTGTCGACTCAGACGAGTGCAGCATTTCTAGTGTTGATCTAAGCGATTTGTCTTCAGTTTTGGAAGGTGAAGTTAGTTCTGGTGATGAACAAGAGCCAGCAGATTTTAATTTAGGTATTCAACCGTATTTATATGAACCTTACCGTTCAGGAAGTGAATCTGAAGCAGACATTGCAGCCGAGGGAGGACTTGAGGTTGATCAAGTGATGGAACCTGATCTATCTCGTTTACAGAGCACTGACTGGTAATTTTTTTAAATAATGTATCTAATAATTATCCAACATTAATTATAGTTTAAAAAATATGAGTACCTTTGAAGTATCTGTACATTTTAAACGTTTATTTTAACATGAAAAACATCCGATAATTCTCAATCAAGTCATCTGGACAGTTTATTTTTTAGTAGAAACGTGGTTTTATAAATATTTCTCCACTCTAAATAAAGCAAATATCTGATATAATCACAAAATTATATAAATATATGCTGGTGGAGATTCTCAGTTGTCCAGGACATGATGAAATCAAAAAAGGCGCTCAATACAGAAAGAACTGGACTTTATTTGATACATAAAACGTTTCACCCTCTATCAAATTGAATTGAGAAAGCCCTATGGAGAGAGCAAAACGTTATCTGTTACAAATAAAGTCTAGTTGTTTCTGTATTGAACGCGTTTTTTGATCATACATCCTTTATAATTTACTTAAAAAATTACATATGTAATTTATTTTTTATGATAAAAAGTTTAAACAAATACATTATTTTTAAGATGTTAAAGAAATAGTACAATTGACTTATTTTATAAAATGCAATGACACCAAAATAATGTCTGTTTGACATTGTTTTTTTATATTTTAAATTTATTAATAAAAAAAATATCTGAAATGTCTGAATATGTACAAAATCAACTAAAACATTTTTATTTCTCCAGGTGTACCTGTACAAATTGCGAGGCAATGCCAACCATTGTAGAATCCCAATGCTGTCAAGAAATAACTGCGGTTACTCAAGAAATTCGTCGTAAAGAACAAGATGTCACATGTGTCACCCAGCTGTCCAGCTTTGAAACATGTTGTCTGGATGTTGATGTCCTACGAATTGCAAACTTTGACTTCATAGACCACTACGAGAGACATGACGATTCACAAGAACATGAGTATGTAACTTTTTAACACAATTTAAAGGTAAACAATAGAAAAACACAAGAGAGAAATACATAATCCTTTTTTTTTTAAACAAAGTATCAGAAACTATTAAAATATAAAGTAGATGTATAAAATCAAAAACAACAACATATCTGCATTGTTTTTTTTCAAGGATTCTAACGGATTTTGAAAACCATTTTCATAGGGCAAGCCCAAGAGCTTCAGATATTTTTTAAAAGATATTCCATGAAGCAGGAGCAGAATAGGAGAAGGCCCTTTTTCAAAGTCCAGTCCTCACTGACGAAACACTGCAGGTGATCGTGTCCTGAGAGCGCACGTTCTGCATGAGTGCAGCTACAGTGTGCGCTCTCAGGACACGATCACCTGCAATGTTTCGTCAGTGAGGACTGAACTTTGAAAAAGGGCCTTCTCCTATTCTGCTCCTGCTTCATGGAATATCTTTTTAAAAATATCTGAAGCTCTTGGGCTTGCCCTCTGAAAATGGTTTTCAAAATCTGTTAGAATCCTTCAAAAAAAACAATGCAGATATGTTGTCACTCTTTGCACCACTCCCCTCGGGACGGAGGTTGAGGAGCATCAAATGTAGAACCACTAGACTGAGGAACAGCTTCTACCCTGAGGCTGTCAGACTCATGAATAAATAAATAATAAGAATAAACACTGCAAAATGTCACATCATGTTGATACTGATCTGTTTCTTGTTGCTGCGTTCATCTGTGACCATCTGCTCATAATGACTCATGTTCGTGCTGCTGTTTATAATGATGTTTTTCTACTACATTAGGGCTTAGTGTATTACTAGCTGATGTCTCTCTTAGTTAATCCTAGATGTTATTATTGTTTTTCTCTTGCATTTGTTGTTGGATGTAACTGGGACCCTGTGTACATAATCTCGTTTTCAACACATGTACTACATGCGGTGCAAATGACAATAAATTCTCTCTGACTCTGACTCTGACTTGTTGTTTTTGATTTTATACATCTACCTTATAATATTTTAGTAGTTTCTGATACTTTGTTTAAAAAAAAACACAAAACAAGGATTACCGTATGTATTTCTGTCTTGTGTTATTCTATTGTTTAGTTGAAGGAAATTCTACCATTGCTGTTCATCATTCTTTAGTTTGTAGCAGGTTGCTTTTGTAAATGAGTCCACGAGGTGCAATGAGATTTAAATGACAAAATAAAGGTTGAATGAAAAAAAAAAGGTGTTACATGATTTTGTAACTATCCATAAAACTGCCGAACATCAATATATTTTCTCATTCAACTTTGTTTGTTCTTGCAAACAAACTTATAAATATATTTAATTTTAATTTCAAATTAATAATAAACTTTGCGCCATGTTTACTCATGGGAAATTCGATTAAACGCGAATGCACCATCTGTGATGTAGTGTGGGTCAGAGTGATACGTCTCTTTCAATTTATAACCCTACGAATTTAGAAATCAAGATTTGAGCTATTTTTGTTCAGTTTGGGAAGCCTAAAATAGTTTGGGTGATGAAACAAGAAACAGCAAGATCTATTTTGGGTCTGCAACCATATGAGACTTACCTTCAGGTCGAGTAGATCACACACGCGCACTGACAAGCCCAGGGCTCTACCCCACACTAAGTGACAGATGGTGCATTCGTGTGTAATCTCATTTACCATGAATAAACACGGAATGAAGTTTAAAATCACTATTAAAGCAACATTTATTTGAGTTATGATTTTGTTTGCAAATACAAACACATTTAAATGAAAAAAGATATATATTTTCAGCAATTTTGTGCATACTGTACATACAAAATATTGGCACACCACCTTCAATAAATACACATGCACAACCATTGATCTAAAAATCAATATACATATTTAATAACTAAACATAACCACACTTTTTTTGCAGAAAATTTTGCTATATTGCATACAGGCAGTTCGTCCGTATGTGTTGGGGTCACCTCGGAAGATACCACAGAGTACCAATTCCAGCATGTGTCGTGACTCGGATCAGAAACACTTTTCCATCAGAAGGTGTTTACACTGGCTTCAAGTGGCCCGATGTCTGATTACTTGAATCTGGAACGTCTCTCTGCAACTGCTGTGTCTTTATCTGGATGATGGAAAGCACTGCTGAGTGGAGGTGGCACGTCAACTTCTTCTCCAGGCTGGTCCGTTGACTCACTTGTGCAGATATCAATTACCTCCTTCCTAACAGTTTCCACATAGCCTGTCAAAGGAAAACAACAAACAAACAAACAAACAAACAAAAAAAAACACTATGATTGTATTATGTACTCATGTTGATATCTGTAGTAGTTAGTGTTATGTTCTCATGTTGATATCTGCAGAAGTTAGTATTATGTTCTCATGTTGATATCTGCAGAAGTTAGTATTATGTTCTCATGTTGATATCTGCAGAAGTTAGTATTATGTTCTCATGTTGATATCTGCAGAAGTTAGTATTATGTTCTCATGTTGATATCTGTAGAAGTTAGTGTTATGTTCTCATGTTGATATCTGTAGAAGTTAGTATTATGTTCTCATGTTGATATCTGTAGAAGTTAGTGTTATGTTCTCATGTTGATATCTGTAGAAGTTAGTGTTATGTTCTCATGTTGATATCTGCAGAAGTTAGTGTTATGTTCTCATGTTGATATCTGTAGAAGTTAGTGTTATGTTCTCATGTTGATATCTGTAGAAGTTAGTGTTATGTTCTCATGTTGATATCTGTAGAAGTTCAGCAGTTTGTGATAATAAATCTAAGATTTTTTTGGATTTCATGTCATTTCCTTCCTAAAAATACAATTTATTCAAAGAAAACTGATTATACAGTATATAATTTCCATGTGATTTGTGAGATCTTGTATAATAACTTACCATAGGTTGGATCCTCTAGTATTTCCTTGACGACATATTGTCCTTTTTTCCACTTTGGAAAGGACAGTCCAAAGCAAGGTTTTCCAGCCATTGTTGATTTTTGTTCCCTTGCTGCGTTTTCATTAAAATGCAGCACAGCAAGCAATGTTCTGTAAATATAATGGTTTGTGGGGTTATGTATCTTTTAATATTTCGATTATTATAACATTTATTAGTTGCCAATTTTTTATTATTACCTGCACAGCTGACCACTGTATGAGAATGAGTACGTTTTTGGAGCGAACTGATTCACCAGACTGTGGAAGGCTTCGAGTGAAGATGTCTGTTCTTCTCCGGACAGCTGTTTGATGTCTTTTAAGAGGGATTTGGCAGAAACAATCTTTTCCAGTCTGACCATCAGCTTGGAACCTGAAAGTACATAAGTTTAAACAAAACAAACAATTTTATATAAATATTTCATATTTATGAATAAACAAACATTTTCACATATAAATTGAAAACTACTTACTCGGTTTCAGCCATTTGATCCTATGTGCACGTCCCAAAAGACTTGGATGCGAACAAAGAGGGAATAGATCATCATTTTGCTGGTGGATGTTGACAATGTGGTTGAGCAGCGACTGCCATTTAGAGACTATAAGATCAGGCTGTTCAGGAGGTGTTGTGATCACAGACCAGTACAGATGATGGACTATGCTGTTCACCCAGTCAGACAGATCATTGCAATCCTTCTCTTTACATAAACTCCACAACTTCTTCTTCAGGGCTAAAATTTAGAGAGGATATTGAATTTATTCATTTAGTAAATAATGAAAAGTAAATGTAAACAATACTGAACCATAAACATATTATCAAAGACATTTTACGTACACTTTGCTATGTGCCAAATATCGAAGTAGTGGGCGATGTTCGGCCTCTCTTCCTTTAACCATTTCCTTATCTGAACATGCCGGTCAGTCACCATCCTTCCTATTTCGAGGTCTTCGTTCTCCAGAAAGGTAATTGACCGTATCATTCCTTCTTTCTCCATGTGAGTGGCTCCACCAACCTCATTACTCTAATACATAACATTAAAGAGAAATATAATTAGTTATTTTTCGATTCTCAGTGAAATGATGGTTATTAATCATAATGGTTAACAATTAATTAAACAAAAAAATCATTAGTTACCTGTACTAGCTGTGAATCGATAATTGCGTTGGCCTGAAGTTCTAGCATTGTATATGAGCCAAACTTTGCACTGTGTCCAGGGCTGTCAGCACGGCCATCTCCAGCCAAAACAAGTGGCCGTTGGTCAGCTTGCAAAGATGCCAGCAACCAAGTTTGTGAGTTACCCCACACTGTTTTAACTGCTGGAAATAGATACTGTTGCTGATGCCTAAAAAATGTTCTAAGTGTCATAACTGCAACGTTCATATGTTTGAACATTCGTAGAACCTTACTGGCTATAGCTCCACTGCAGACTATTGCTGTAGACAGTAAAATGTTCCCTGTTGGGACATTTCCTGTGAGTGATTGACTGTACCAAGTAGTCTGATAATTACAAAATCTGCATTTTAGAAGTACATGAAGCATTGTGCCCCGTGTACTTCTAATTGTCTCCAAGTTGTTGGTTCTACAGCTGTTGCAAGACACTAGCTGCAGCAACAAAGCTAGATGTGTCCAGCAAACCAAGTAAAAATCTGGCTTGTCATGTACACTAGAGGTAGTGGATTCTTGTGATTTTGTGTCAGAACTCCCTTGTGAACTTGTTGATGGGAAGTATTCCTCGTCATGAGGCTGGACTTCAGGGCTGCTAGACTCAAGTGCAGGGCTGCTAGACTCAAGTGCAGGGCTGCTAGACTGAAGTGCAGGGCTGCTAGACTGAAGTGCAGGGCTGCTAGACTGAAGTACAGGGCTGCTAGACTGAAGTACAGGGCTGCTAGACTGAAGTACAGGGCTGCTAGTCTGAAGTTCTATTTCTGATGTAACTGTTTGTGTTGGTGAAATGAAAAGTGGAGAAACGTCGGTTTGTGTGCCCACATCTGTAAGGAGAGCTGAAGCCTGTGTACCTGTGGAAAAATACACAAACAACAGACAACTAATTGAATGTATTTTGTAATATAATGACTCGAATTACCTAAAAAATAAAAACGTTTTGCATCAAATGAAGTTTTAGTATTGTTTAAATATTGTAATTTAGACAATATTGCCAATGTCAACACCATGAATGATACTGCTAGTACACTATATAATTATCCTTTACTTTAGTCTTTACACTGTTGTGCAAAAACAATTTTTGCTGTGTGTGTTATTGAGACTGAAGTGTTTAATTTTTTCCAAATACCTTTGTTCTTTGTGCCCTTCATTAAACAAACTTGTACTCGTACACATCTAGAGTTGTACCTTGTTTGTGTGAATTGAGTACAGGTAGTCTAAGAAAACAGAAATAACCAAAGGCTGTTATAATATCCAATTATTTCCAATTTGACTGTCAGCTTATGAGAACCATTTAACTTTCAATTTATATTTATTCATTTTGTAACAGCCCCAATACTAGCAAGTTTTTAAGTTTGTTAATCACAATCCTCAGAAGCAAAAGAAGGAAGCCTTTTAGCTTATATTTCAAGGGTTCAAAAGCCCTGACCTAGCACACACCTCCTCCACTAGCTGAGAAGGAAAGAAATCCTTTATATTATAAAATAAACCATATTTACCAAAGGGCCCAAAATGTCTTCCAAACTTAGCCAGTAGAAAAGACAGCCGGATCAGACGGCGTACCATACAGGGCCACCAAATGTTGAAGCCTTATGTCTTCATATTAATTAATTGAGACGAGAAAACCTTCTTCTTTAGCCAGCCGGAGGGATTTATTAACAAGTTAATATTGAACAGTGTAGCCGACAGTCCATACCGAATCTTGTGTCTCTAAATAGTAATGTAGTTACTTTTATACTTGTGTCTGATGTCATAACTTACGTAATTAAGGGGTCTGTTTTACCGTCAGGGGATACAATGAAAACAGTTCTGGGAACCCAAGGCGGGACTGTTTCCCGTCAGTATTTGGAGCTTCGCACGGACATAAACAGTTTAGTTTATCTGCTTCCTGTCAGAGGATAAGAAGTTTTTTTCCTTTGCACGAAAGAAAACAAGATTAAGATTAATGACTTTGTTTTTTATAGGAAACTTATACCAGATGTTCCATGAACCTCTGACCTGAACTTTTGTATGAGTGTTCTGTCCAAGTGTTGGATTTCTGCACTGACTGTAATGTTTATCAAGACCTACAAATACATATCAAAACCTACAGATACAGTTGATCATAATATTCTATTGAGCTGACTAAATTATGGGTTAGGTGTTAAGACACATTGCTGAGGTGGTTCAAATCTTATCTTCATGACAGAACTGTTTTGATAATTTCTGGCAATAATTCCTCTAGTTCAGCTTCTCTCGCCTGTTGTGTACCCCAAGGGTCTATTCTTAGGCCACTATTATTTTCCATTTATATGCTACCACTTGGTCAGGTTATTCATAAATGCAATGTTTTTCATTTTTATGCAGACAATTCCCAGATTTATTTGGTTAATAAACCCATCTGACTTCTCTACACTCAATAAACTTACTCTCTGTCACACAGACATCAAAACCTGGATGTCTGATAATTGTATTTCACTCAAAAATGATAAAACTGAGGTGATGGTGTTTGGATCCAAGGCCAAAAGGGATTTAGTAGTTCAGTCCCTTTCTGTTCTTGGTTTTAACTACACACATGAAGCCAGAAATTTAGGGGTGGCCTTTGATTCTGATCTCAGTTTTTCTAAACATTTTAAGAACATCACTAAAACAGCTTTTTTTCCCTTCAAATTAGGAATATTGCCACAATCAGAATATTTATCTCTTTAACTGATGCAGAAACTCTTATTCATGCCTTTGTCTCCTGTCATCTTGATTACTGTAACTCTTTATTTTCAGATCTGCCCCAAAGTTCTCTTAATCATCTTCAACTACAAAACACTGTAGCTAGAGTGCTCACAAGATCACATAAATATCATCACATCATGCCTTTTCTGTCCTCATTGCATTGGCTCCCAGTGGTTTTTAGAATTGACTTCAAAATTGTATTGCTTGTTTTTAAATCCCTGAATGGTCTTGTGACATTGTATCTATCTGAGCTTCTTCCCCGATACCCCTAATTGCAATCTCAGATCCTTAAATCTGTTATTATTTTCCACGCACAGAGCTCACAGAAGGAGGTAGGGCTTTTATGGTCAGGGCTCCTAATTTGTGGAATGCACTTCCTCTAAATATTATAAAGGCCTCTTTATTTTCTTCTTTTAAATCATTAGCTAAAATGTACTTGTTCAATAAGGCTTTTAATATCTGAATTTCTTCATTTTTTTATTGTTTTGTGTTTTTATTGATTTGGTAACTTTTACTATTGTGGCTCAATGAGACTAACTTGTATAACCTGTATAAATAAAGGTCGGATAAATGAATGAGTTTGTAGTGAGCAGATGGGTATGAATACAACAGCTTTAAGTCAAGAATTCAGTAGCATGGATAATTAGCATCACAGATAAAGTGACAAATCACCAATTAAAGTGGCATCACAGTAATTTTTATTTTGTGGAACAATTGTCCCAAGTAGAAGAAAAGCTGAATCATGAAGCAGAAGTAGATGCATGATTCCATTTAGAAATATAGGGTTGGGTTTAAATTGTGTTTTTTGAAAATGAAATAAAAGAATCACATTTCATAAAGAACATATGTAGAAAAGTACTGATAAATCAGTGATATCACTGATAAATGACAAAAACTAATGAGAAAAGCAGAAGCAACATTGTAAGACAAAGAAATGACAGGTGGATCCTTCCGTGTTGCTGATGGAAAACAAAGAGAATGGTGCTGATGCAACAGGGGAAATGAGAAAGGTTGGGAGAAGCACACACAATGTTTTTTTTTTTTCATTAACCTTACCATAGGTGAAAGAGAGAATGATTCTCCC
>JBBPBX010031598.1:21402-31809 GCA_038048925.1 Garcialebias charrua
AAAAGCTCCTATTCCAACTGGTATTAAATTAGAACTTTTCAATGTGCAGTCACTATCCAACAAGTCATGTTTAATTCATGATCACATTCTGGAGAAGGACTTGGACCTCATGTGTCTTACAGAGACTTGGCATAAACCAGATGTGTTCAGTTCTCTGAATGAGGCGTGTCCCTCTGGATACAGTTATCTGCAGAGAGCCCGCAGCACTGGCCGCGGTGGTGGTCTGGCGGTAATTTATCGCAGTAATTTAAAATTGTCTCATCTGTCTTCTCAGGACTTTTCTTCTTTTGAATGTCTGGCTTTCAGCTTCAAAGCCCCACTCCTGATGAATGTTATATTAATTTATAGACCTCCCAAACCGCATGTTTCATTTAACTCAGAGATGCATGACCTCCTCACTTTTTTCTGCACCTCCCCTGTGAAGACTATTTTTCTTGGCGACTTAAATATCCACGTGGACAATTCTTCTTCACCTCTGGCAACAGATTTTAAGTCTCTTCTGGACTCTCTTAATCTCACTCAACATGTTGACGCCCCTACGCACAGCAGGGGGCATACTCTGGATTTGGTGATTACAGACACTGTACTCATCAATAACTTATCTGTATATGACCTGGGTGTCTCAGACCACAGGGTCATCTCCCTGGAAGTGCCTTCATCTTCGCCTGCTTCAAACCCAAAACGACCCATCCAGTTCCGTGACCTTAAAAACATTTCCCTTGATGTTCTGTCTGCTGATCTTCACACCCTGACCGCTGTCAATCATCCTTCTGCAGATGACTCTGTGGATTACTACAACCAATCTCTTCGGGAGCTCCTGGACCTACACGCCCCCTTGAAGACAAGACTGGTGTCTTTCTCGCGTTCAGCCCCCTGGTACACTGATGAGCTGCGCAAGATGAAGGCAACTGGCCGTGCTATTGAGAGACGTGTAAAATCATCTGGTCTCTCTGTGCATAAGCAGGCATATAAAGAACATCAGAAAGCGTACGCCTATTCTCTTAAAGAAGCACGCTCCAAATATTATTCTAACATCATCAACACCTGCCCTGGAAACTCTAAACAGCTTTTCTCCACAATAACTCGTCTGCTTAATCCCATTAAACAAACTCTTGAGGACTCTGCTCAAAAATGCGACCTGTTTCTTTCGTCTTTTAAAACCAAAGTTGACACTATCAGATCTCAGCTCCACAACCTCCCTGTTCTCAGTGTGCCACCTACCCGTCTGCATTCTGGGACCCTAAACAGCTTTGACGAAGTTGTTCAGAGTGAGGTGGAGGCCATCATCAAGAAAATGAAGCCTTCATCCTGCGCCCTGGATCCTTTCCCCTCGTCTCTCATAAAAACCAATCACTCTGCAATAGGCCCACTAATCACTCAAATAATAAATCAGTCTCTACAATCTGGTCATGTTCCACTGCCTCTAAAAACTGCCATCATTAGGCCTCTTCTGAAAAAATCTAATTTGGATCCCGACATTTTTTCTAATTACCGCCCAATTTCACACCTCCCTTTTCTGTCTAAAGTGCTGGAAAAAGCTGTTGCTGCTCAGCTGCAGGACCACCTACAACAACACTCCCTGTATGAGAAGTTCCAGTCTGGATTCAGGGCAGCTCACAGTACAGAGACTGCATTGCTGAGAGTTACCAATGATGTCCTCTTGGCTGCTGACACTGGCTCTCCCTCCATCCTTGTCCTCCTTGACCTCACTGCAGCCTTCGACACTGTGGACCATAGTATCCTCCTCCACCGTCTTCATGTGGAGGTCGGTCTCTGTGACACCGTCCTGGACTGGTTCAAATCTTTCCTCTCCAATAGGCTGGAATGTGTTAGTCTTGGCAACGCCACGTCCCAGACAGTCTGTGTCTCCTGTGGTGTCCCTCAGGGGTCAGTTCTGGGGCCCCTGCTGTTTTCCCTTTACATGCTGCCTTTAGGTCAAATTATTAATCAGTTCAACATTTCTTTTCACTGTTATGCCGACGATACACAGCTTTACATCAGGACTGGAGCATCCTCATCTTCCACCTTGTCATCTCCATCTTCACTCACTGCCCTCTCTGCCTGCCTGGAGGCAATTAGGGCATGGATGAATCAGAACTTTCTTCAATTAAACTGCTCCAAGACTGAGGCCATACTGATTGGCACCCCTCACCAGGTACAAACATCTCCTATAACAACACTTTCCTTTTCTGGACAAGACATCCCCCTCTCCACCTCTGTTACTAATCTTGGAATAAAAATGGACTCCAATCTTACATTTGAAAATCACATTAAGCATCTGTTTAAAACTTGCTTCTTCCATCTTCGAAACATCTCCAGACTTCGCCCATCCCTAACTTTTTCCGATGCTGAGAAGCTCGTCCATGCTTTTGTCTCCTCCAGGCTCGACTACTGCAACTCCCTGTTTATTGGAATCCCTGGCAAAAACCTTCAGAAACTTCAATATATTCAAAACAGTGCAGCAAGGATCTTGTTGAGAGTTCGTAAATTTGAACATATTACACCCATTCTCCATAACCTTCATTGGCTTCCTGTCACCTACAGAATTCAGTACAAAACTGCTCTCATTACACATCAATGCTTACACGGAACTTCACCAGATTATCTGAAGGATATTCTTATTCCATACTCATCCACCCGGTCGCTGCGGTCACAGAACAGTAATCTCCTTCACATTCCGAGAACCAAATTAAGGACCATGGGAGACCGGGCTTTCAGTGTGGCTGCCCCCCGCCTGTGGAACTCTCTTCCTGACTGTCTGAGAGCCCCACAGTCTGTGGTTGACTTTAAGAGCGGCTTGAAGACCTTTCTTTTCAACCGAGCATACTCTACCTCCTCATGATTCTACTTTTGATCTTAGTTGATACTGTTATTGATTTTACTTGTTTTATTACTTGTTTTATTGACATTTAATTCTGTTGCACTTTGTAGCACTTTGAGATTTTCATTAATGAAAAGTGCATTATAAATTGAATTCATTGTTATTATTATTATTATTAAATGAACCTCAGCTGACTTCTAGTGTCTTTCCTACACCAGCCTCTACTTGATTAACAAGCCAATCCTTGTTTGTATCAAGCCTCCACCACTGCTCAAAACACTGCTTGAGATATATATAGGCAGGACCTGCAGGTGAACACATGTGCTGCCTAATTAAGCTTGATTATCAGAAGACTAAAAAAAAACAAAAAAAAAACAAGAGGGTGCAGTCAGCTTAGACTGGGGTTTAAAATATTTAAAAACCCTGGGGTACATAACAGTGGAAACAAAAAACTCATTTTTAACATGGAGAACCGTCCAGCAGAACCAGGCTCAGGACAAGCGGCCATTTGCTTCAACCAGCTGGGGTTTGAAAGGACAGGAAGGAGAAAAGAACACAGAATGACAGGTCCAGATGTACTTTCTATAGGAGGAAAGACAAAAAACATGTTAAGATAAAAATAATTACAAATACAAAACAGGTAGAGTAAGGACAGCAGCAGAGTGAGGCGATGTGGTCAATTTGTCCTTTAGCAGTTCAAGCCTATAGCAGCATAACTAAGGGATAGCTCAAGAAACCCAAGCCAACCATAACTATAGGATTTATCAAAAAGGAAAGTCTTAAGCCCAGTTTTAAAACTGGACATATGTTTCAGCCTCACTGACAGAAACTGGAAGTTGCTTCCACAAGAGAGGAGCCTGATAACTGAAAGATCTTCCTCCCATTCTGCTTTTGGAAACTATAGGAACCACAAGTAAACCTGCAGTCAGAGAGTGAAGTGCTCTGTTAGGAAAATATGGAACAATAAGATCTGCAATATAAGATGGAGCAAGGTTGTTGAGAGCTTTGTAGGTTGAAGTAAGATTTTGAATTAAATTTGAGATTTGACAGGGAGTCAGTGGAGAGAAGCTAAAACTGGAGAGATATGATCTCTCCTACTAACTCCAGTTAAGACCCTGGCAGCAGCATTTTGGATTAATTGAATACTTTTTAAAGAAGTTTGTGGACACCCAGACAATAAACAATTGTAATGGTCCAGTTAAACCCATGTAGAAGTGTTTAAATTTCACAATGGACAACATTTGGCTTTCAAAGTAAAAACAACAAAAATCATGTTCGTAATTGCACGTCAAATTCAAGGTTAGAGCAAATAATCTGATGTCAAACTCTACCAACATGCCTTACACTCAAGCTCTGACACCAAAGTGCAATGGTCATTTATTTATGTTAGAAAACTTTACTACTAATGTGTTAAAAATGTATATAACAAAGTGTGCTCAAATCAACATGTGTAAGTTGAAAACTGAAATTTTGCCCAGTCTTCCAGCAGATTTTCTTTCCACCAAAGAGCCAGTTTAATAAACAAGGGCAGCAGGTCAGTGCTGGCTGAGTGGTGGTACTCACCACATTGTGGCTCCATGTGGCTTCACTTAGTGGTGCAGGCTGAATTTCCACAACACGACCGTCAAGAACTCACATCCACTCAAGAGTCTCATAAACACAACAAATACCATTTAAAATGATTCCTTGCAAATGGAAACGTGCTCTTGAGTTGAAGCTGACAACTATCGTGACTCAACAAAATGTAATGTCAAATCAAAAAATGAGGTAAGCTCCCCATAAGCTTTGGAAAACTTACAAAGAGATGTAAAATATGATTTTTATGTCCCTCAACTGATTCAGTAATAAAGGTGCTGGTACTTCAGGAAAAGACTACAGGTGGTCCCCGACTTACAAGCGAGTTCCGTTCGTACGAGGTGCTCGTAACACGAAAATTTGTATGTCGGAACCCGAAACACGTGTCGCTCGTATGTCCGGATTTTCGGTCGTAAGTCGGAAAATGTATGCTAGCGCTACTACGAACACCCATTTTTCAACGCAAACGTACATACTGGTTCATAAACATGCTCAGAACTTTGGTAAATGATGGAGCTTATTTATATAGCGCTTTCCAGACCCCTATGAGGGGCCCCAAAGCGCTTTACAATACCAACCATCCACCCATTCATACACCGGTAGCGGCAGACTGCCATGCAAGGCGCTTTCCAGTCCTACCGGGAGCAACTCGGGGTTAAGTGACGGGACGGCCGTGGTGTAGTGGTAATGGCAGTCGTCTCCCGATCGGAAAGTTGGCGGTTCGACTCCCGGGACCCGCACCATGTGTCGTTGTGTCCTTGGGCAAGACACTTAACCCTGAGTTGCTCCCGGTAGGACTGGAAAGCACCTTGCATGGTAGTCTGCCGCCACCGGTTTATGAATGTGTGTAGCATTCAATATATGTGTAGCACTTTGAGATTTTCAGTAATGAAAAGTGCGTTATAAATTGAATTAATTATTATTTATTATTAAGTGTCTTGCCCAAGGACACAACGACACATGGTGTGGGGAACCGGGATTCGAACCGCCAACCTTCCGATCGGGGGACGACTGCCATTACCACTACGCCACGGCCGCCCTCTTTGTTTACAAATGGTTAGCTAACACATTTTCATCTAAAAACAAATACCAGTGCTGTATTTTCTGTATGTTCTGTACAACTTTACTGTTCGTTAATCATCTCGTAAGTCCGGAACCTCGTATGTCGATGACGTCGTAAGTCGGGGACCACCTGTAATTGTTTATATTTAATCTATATTCCAGGGCTCATTGCACATAGTTAGCTTTGGCATTAAATTAGAACAGATACTATTTCTCCCATGGACCCCCCTGATTTCTTGCTAATAGCCTTCTTTGGTTCCTAAAATTTCTTGGGATTTGGAAAAGTCCATTCAAGCCCAACAACAGCTTTTCTCAAAAGCCAGGGAATGGAGGTTGGAATGGTATCTGTCCACACTCTGGGCTACAAACTGCTTCCCTGGCATGCTTGTTGTGAGCATAAATGAGGCGTCTTTAATGAGTTAGCTGAAAAACACAAACCTGTGCAGTGCAGTCCTCATAAAACACACTAATGATTGATGCTTAACATGAAGCACAGTATCCTTAGAGGCCACAGCAAAGACATTGCAGCGGAGTCAGCAGCTGCAACCTTCTTTAAATGGCAGATATCCAGAAACAGCCACAAACTGACACACTGAAGGCAGCTACAAGCTTCATAACTTTCCAATGCAAGAAACCTTGTTTTCAGTATATTGGCATAAAAACGTATCCCAAAGATTTATCTTTAACAACTTTTGTTACATGGCAGCACAGTGGCACAACTGTGAGCAGGTTCCCAGTTCAAATCCCGGTCCAGGGGCCTTTCTGGGTGGAGTTTGAATGTTCTCTCTGTGAATGCACAGGTTTTCTCTGGGCTCTCCA
This sequence comes from Garcialebias charrua, assembly GCA_038048925.1. Classification (NCBI taxonomy): domain Eukaryota; kingdom Metazoa; phylum Chordata; class Actinopteri; order Cyprinodontiformes; family Rivulidae; genus Garcialebias; species Garcialebias charrua. Next base: position 27,680 of record JBBPBX010031598.1, read on the forward strand.
GTTTCCTCCCACAGACTAAAAACCTGCATGTTAGACTGATTGGTAACTCTAAATTGTCTCTAGGTGTGAGTGAGAGAGTGAATGGTTGTTTGTCTCATTTGTCTCTGTGTGTCCCTGTGATGGACTGGAGACATGTCCAGGATGTACTCCACCCCTCGCACAGTGATTGCCGGACATGGGCACCGGCGACCCCCGTGACCCAAAGTGGAAAAAGCGGGTAAAAGATAATGGATGGATGGAACTTTTGTTACTAACCCCATCTATTAACTTGCAATAAACATTTTCAGTAAAAAATATCCACAAAAAGCTCTGCAGCTTTCATCCAATAACTTAAAAAGAAATCACACGGTAGTTAAAGAGCAACCCCAAGTGTTAAAAATGTGGCATTACATTCAATGTCTGCCAAAAAGCCACAATGTAAAAGCAACACTCGATCACTGAGATTATGAAAAACCATGAAATAAAGTCCCTGGGGAAATGCTAATAGTAGTTTGACTATAAAAAGAAAGCTTTATATTTGATAAGAACTGGATAATGTTCAAAGGACTTGTTTGCTCTTTCTGACGCAGGTTCGACCGCACCAGTGCAACTCATGGATCAGATCTCAACAGTCATGGAGAGATGGGTGTCTGGTTTGTGAACCTCAACGTCTCAGTTCTGCTTTTGCAGTTGTGTAAATCTGTTGCCATCCCTGGCAATGGGCTCACAGTCAAGTGTAAAGAGTCAGCTCCTCTAAGACTTAGGAAAAAGTGGAATGTTTAGATAGACCAATGTATTGAGGATTTGTGCACAGTATCGTTTGCAGCACTGTGCACAATACAGTAACACAGTATTGTGTTAGAGAAGGAGCTGAGTTGAAAGGCCACGCTCTTGAGTTAATGGTCCTTCAGAACTCACTGGTGAAATTGTATATATTTTCTGGCCTGGATGCCTTGGTATTGTGCACCCAGAGTTAAAATGAAGAATGTTGCTGGAGAGAAAGATGTTTGGGTTTGGGTTTCTCTCCATGACCTCCACAACCAAACTTCAGATCAGTGAAAAAAAAATGGAAGAATAGATGCATTATATGTACTGGAGAACACTTGTTATGAATTGTTCTGTATTTATTTCACTGGGGTTTGAGAAGCCTCATTAATGAAACCATTACAAATTTACTTTGAAACCAGATTGTGGAAGCTAGGTGAGCATATTAGACCTTAGTACACTGATTTTATTATTTAGAGTTGTGATGATACATGCATCCATTATCTTTAGTTATTGTTTCCTTTAAACTTTGTAGGTTGTGCAGATTGCTGGTGCAAATGTAGTCACAAGCAGTCACTGTGGGGTGTAGTACATCCTGGACAGGTCACCTGGAGAAAACCCACTCATGCACAGAGAGAGATAACATGCAAATTCCACCCAGAAGAGTCCCCGGGCAGGATTCAATCCAGCAGCCTTCTGAGAGGCGACAGTTACACCAAGCCGTTGTGCAGCCTATGAAACAATAATCAACAAACAAGCAATACAAAGAGACAAAAATGGAATCATTTGGATTTCTGAAAAAAATTTCAATTTGGTTTACAATCTTCCAACTTAGCATTTGCACTTTCTTTTCATGGATTTTTTGAGGAAACTTGGTAAATTTTCTTGTTAAACATGACAGATGACCAGTAGATGGTAGTAAAGCACTAGAAACGTGCTCACCTCAGGTTTGTTTTTTACAAATACCTCTGAAATCAAGAGAATTATTATTTTAATCCAGACATCAGATTTTTTTTTCACTACACATAGTGCAGCATGTGCCAACAAAATATATATATTTTATGGAACTATTGGATAATTTGCTGCTGTTTTCAGGTACTTCTCTAAAAACTGTCATGACCGGCACCTGGCAATAACCAGTTCTCAAACTCAGCAGTCGTTGAGGAAAACTTCCCAGTGAAAGCAGTTTTAGTAGCAGGATTTAGTTTAAGCAGGCTCAAATCTTTGTCTCCCTCACAACTCCCCCCCCCCCCAAACACACATCCTGTATTTAAACAATTGGCTTTGAACGGTATCAGTTTCATCTTTTGATGGACCATGACTGCATCAAAATGTTTCAAAGCACACAATTTAACAGCTATCTCTCTGCCAACTGGACTGCTGGCAGCAGAAGCTGTTGGCACGTTGCCTTATGAAGCATTATAGACAGTACTGTCAGGCTGGCAGCAAAGAAAATCTCAGCAGCTTTGACTTTTACTGACTGAGAGTGAAGGAGGTCACTTTAAAGTATTGTATTACGGGCCTGCATTGTTCATTTTGAAACAGCTGCATGCAATGTGTGGGGGGACTGCAGCCATGATCCGATGCTGACCACTTATTTACTGCAGAGAGCTGCATGGTGTGTTGTTAGAAATGAGCATGGTCCAACTGGAGGTGATATAAAGAGGGGGTGGATGGTTAGTCTTGGAACCCTAGAGTCTACAATGTGCCAATAGCTTATATGTACATGTGGTGGTGAAAAATGAACTTATATTGTATAATTCATAAACGTGAGACTGGCATCAATCACATATCAGAACCCATTCACAGTATTATTTCTACATAGGAGTTTTAAGAAATGCATTACAGACGAACATACTAATGTTTCAAATACTTTTTAGTGGTTTATTGTACTTGTCCCAAATGTAGAAAACTAAACTAAACAAATAATAACCAACTGTAGTTCTCATAGTCGAGGTCATAAAATCTGCCCAAAGTCATTTAGAAAATGTGTACATTATGACCAGTGGCAATGTTTTCGGCTTAGAGAACATGTTCCCATTGTAAAACCTTAGGCTGTTCGGCGGCCTGGAAAATGTTTGTCCCTGTCAGCATACGTAGTCTGACTGACAGAGGCAAAGGCCAGACACAGCTCTTTGCTGTGGCTGCTCTATTGTGTGTGAAAGTAGCAAGCAGGGTTCTCTGAAACAAGAAAGGGTGGAGGGGGCTAATTGTTTCCAACAGCTTAACGCGTTGGCCAAGTGAGCTTTATGGGTATTTTTAAACACTGTTGTGGCTCACCAATACATAAACCCTGCATAATGTTCCTTTTGTTTGTACTTGTAGCTTTGTACTTAACGTAGTCTATGGGAAGTAATAAATGCTGTTTCATGACATAGACAAAAAGCAGTATAAAGAAAAACTTTGTTTTCATCTTAAGTATCTTGGGAGATTTAACATCTGAAAACACTGGGATGTCCTAGGTGGGTTCAGCATAGTACATTAGTTTATTAAAATATATGTTCATGGTCACGAGGAAGTTGTGACAAAGTACCTTAAAAAGAATCTTATGCCCATTTGTTATATCAAAGTGTTGTTAATCTGAATCTTTTTAATCAAAATGTTGGCACTAATTTGGGAGAAAAAAAATCTTATTCAATTATCTCAATTCTAACATTCAAAATACAGGTTCAAATTAAACTAGCATTCCTTGAAGGATTGAATGTCGCCCATTGCCATGCATGCCAAAGTTAAAAACACCTTGCATGAATTTTTAACATTTGGAGTGTGATAGGTTAATTCTTCTTCTTTTGGATGTTCCCTCTTCAGGGGTTGCCACAGCGAGTCACCTTCCTCTACCTCACTCTGTCCTCACTCCAACTACCTTCATGTTTCTTCCTGGCAGCTGCATTTCTGACATCCTTCTACCAATATACCCAATGTTCCTCCTGTGCACATGGAAACCATCTCAGTCTGGCCTCTCTGACTTTTTTCCCCAGTCATTCAACCTGTACTGTACCTCTGATGATCTCATTCTTACACATATGCAACTTTTTACTCCCAAGGAGAACCTCAACATCTTCAGCTCTTCCACTTCCAGTTCTGTCTAATGTTTGTCAATGACACGGTCTCCAAGCTATACAGTACAATATAGTGTCAAGGGAATGTGTATTATTTACACTCGCCATGCTCCATAATTTTCACGGCTCTTTTACTGTTATTGTGAATTATAAAATGTTCAATTATTGTTAATAATCAGTCTTCATGTGACCAATCAATAAAGGGACAGCAAGAGGTAATTATATGTATTATTCTCAAGTTCTGATTGATATCATTACAGGGACATTTTTCTTAGATAATCCTTGAGAGCTGCTGGCCTTCCAGATATCTTCCAATTACCGACTGCA
>JBBPBX010031599.1:24311-34415 GCA_038048925.1 Garcialebias charrua
TCACGAGAGGGTCATGGCAACAGGTGTTGGTCAAGCTCTTGGCCTTGCCACTAGCGATTCTGGTTCTGTTCTGCCTATTTATGGGGTGTGTTACACCTTGTGCACGGGCAAAGATCTCGAGGATGATTGCTTCCAGGGTGGTGGAGGATTATGGGACGGCGTTTCCCCTGGTGCAGGCGGGGTGCAGGCCATCGCCTGCCGCACAAACTCGCCTGTATTTGGCAGAGAACAGATACCTGTAGTGGCGGGGGATGTGTGGTGATGGAATGGAGGGGCGTTGCTTTTGGGATAATCACATTACTTCTATGATGTCTTGTTGTTTTCCGGTGTGTTTCATGTTTCATTTTTGTTTTGAGGTGGGATGATGGCGTCGTAGTGATGATTATATTATGATTTTGTAGATTAGGCTGGTATAGATACTGGCAGGGGTTTTATTCTTGGATAGATTAGTTGATTAATAATGGGGTCGATTTGGGATGTGTATGGTGTGTTTGATTGTTGATCTAGAGGGTTGATTTTGGGGTCAGAGACGCAGTTCTCTGCCGGATGAGAGGGTTCACAGGTATTTGGCCGAGTCCAGCTACCTGTGGAGTTGATGGGGGTCAGGCAGAGCTCTCCAAGGATGGGGTTAAAGGGATGGTTACATTTACCCTTTTGTGTCTTGATGGAGTGGTTTGTGGATTGTGATTGTTGTTTTGGTGTTGGGGTTATTGATTACCTTTGGAGTCAGATGGAGGTTGCATTAGATTTGGTTGATTTTTTTGTTTTTGGGTGATTTTATTTGGTGTGGTGTTGGGATTGGGGTCCTCTTCAGGGGGCCCACCTGGAGTTCAGCTGTTGGTTTCGACCGATCTTTGATCGGTCGAGAGAGGGCGTGAAGAGAAATACACACGTTTAGAAGTTCTATATGTTAATCTCATTTGAATCGAATACACTACTGTATATGATTAATACACGGGTGCTCTATAATCAAGGTATTCACAACTGTTTTACATATGTTTATGCAATTAGACAACATTATAAGACATACTTTTAGATCTAACAAACAGGAGGTTCAGATGCAGATAACATGCTAAGCGGGCAGATGCCCTTTGTGCTTCTCTTGGCCTTCTGAGGAGATCAGAGCACACAGACACACAAACAACTAATGAATCACACTACTAAATAAGTAGGACTTATGAACCACACACATATTAGGATCTGGACATTAATTTACATTAATATCGCACACAGGACACATCTAATGGTACATTTCTAAAACTCTCTTACTGAGCAAATAAGCAGAACAAAGAGCGCAGTTTCAAGAGACGCCTCACCACAGTTACAAATCTACAAGGTCATAGAACTGACAAGCAGAGAGGCTCCAGGACTCCTTATCAGTGCTCTAAGCCAATCAGAGACCAGAGAAGCTCAAAGCTGCATCTTTATACTCCAAAACATCTGAGATATCTTTAGCACTTTTTGAGGAACCTCGCCTAGGACAGGTCTGTCAAAATGCTCACAATTCTATGTGCACAAAGAATTGCTTATTCATGATGTAACTCTGTTAACCTGTAAACCTGTGTTTCTGTCAATAAATCTTCATCATGTTCCTAAGAGAGACTGGTCATTCGAACACCTCATGAGAAATCCCTTCACCTCATGAGAAATCCCTTCACTACATAAAAGCTAGCCTGGTTAAAACCAGACCCTTGTCCTTCACTTCGCTTTGTATTAGTACAAAGCAAAGTGAAGTACAAGGGTCTGGTTTTAACCAGGCTACATAAAAGCTAACTATTGAAACCTAAACTTACCACACAAATATTTAACATCGTTGATCACTACATCATGTAGTTATGTTTTGCCCATGTAGAGCAAAGTACGGTCCTTAATTTTATTGTTTTATAACACCATTTTTTATTTTAATTGCATTTTATTGCTGTTTACTGTTGTCTGTACTTTACAGTATATGTTGTCTGTTGTTAAAGGGGACCACACATGCAAAATTCACTTTTTAATGTTTTTTTACTCAACTTTGGGTATGTACTTCATAAAAAAACAGTCCTAAGGCCAAAGAAATGCACCCAGTGGTTTATTTACTCTAAGTAGATTTATTTGTCTGTGATATAAACGGTTGGTTTCTCACTTCCTGCGGTTTGTGACGTCACAAACCGCAGCCAATCTGCCACAACCCACCCCAACCTGAGTCCAGCCCCTCACCTAGCAACCCCTGGTTAGGCTCAACCCACTTCTGTATTAAACACATGACTGTTGTTTTTCATGATTTCATCTCATCTTTTGTTTATATGTTCTTAATTTCATGTGTACAGCACTTTGTTGCAGCTGTGTTTTTTTAAATGGCTTTATAAATAAAGTATAATTGTTATTTTTATGTTTTAGTTCAATTTTTAGTGTATTTGCGATCGCTCCCAACGCGCAGCCGGCAAAAATTAAACGAGCGGACCCCCGGCGTAGGGACCGGCGGCAACGGGACACTGCTTCTGGCGGATGGAGCGGAGCTTCAACTGTACAGCCTCGCTGCAGCCTCGCAGCAGCCTCGCAGCAGCGAGGACCTTCTCCTTACGGATTAATTTACGGGAGACACTTGGTGAACTTTGTGTTGTCTTGACTGGAACAGCGATAACTCCCAAAATCTCCGCGTGCAACGAGCGGAGCTGGCGAACACCGGAAGAGGAACAAGCTAACATTAGCATCGGATTCGGGTGGTCTAATGCTAAAAGGAGCAGCAAATTGCGGCGCGCTCAGACGGGTTTCGGTAAGTTATCTTAAGCTAACACTAACAGTAAGTCAAATGAGTAATAAAAAAAGAGCTAATTTTAAAACAACAACACATTACAGATACTGGCTGTGCAGAGGGCGTAAACAGATCGTTGAAGGGCGTGGACTTCAGAACTCAGTATCAGAAACCGGTCGTTCAAAACGAAAGTTAAAAATGGCAGAATTAAAAAGGGTATAATTAATTATCTAAGAATTATTTTGTGTATTAAAATGAATTAATATTGTCAAGATAGCACACAGACATAACATAAAAATTTTAAATACTTACATGTGGTCCCCTTTAAAACAAGGAGCTGGAGGGGACCCCCGGACATGTGTTCCAGTGGTTCCTGCAGATGTTCAGAAGTCAGTGCTGATTAAAGAAGAAGCTCCTGAAGAACAGTGGCCTGATGTGGACCAGCAGGATGCAAATTGTTTCCACATAAAAGAGGAAGAGGAGGAACCGTGGACCATTCTGAGGGAAGAGCTGCTCGGTATGGAGGAGACAGATGTCTCCAGTTTTTCATTAACTGTAGTTTTTTTTAAGAGTGAGGATGATGAAGAGAAACTTTTGTTCTCACAGCTTCATCAACGTTGAAGTCAGTGATCTTCCAACCAGTAGCTCATGTGACCACATACAATCAGCAACTGGTGAAGGAGAAATGACACAAAAAACCCAGATCTAAATGCTTATAGAGACGATTCAGATTCTTTAGAAACAGAATTTAGTGAAGATGACCAAGAGGATAATGATGTGAACAATCATGAGTTTCAGCTGAAACTTTTATCAAATGTTGGGTTAAAAACTGAGCACACTGATGAAGCCTGTGAGTCTTCACCCAGCTGGGTCTCTGAGTCAAGTGTGAACAGGATCCACAAACAAAAATAGACTGAAGCTACAAACCGGATTCCCAAAAAGTTGGGACACCAAACAAATTGTGAATAAAAACTGAATGCAATGATGTGGAGGTGCCAACATCTAATATTTTATTCAGAATACAACACAAATCACAGATCAAAAGTTTAAACTGAGAGAATTTATCATTTTAAGGGAAAAATATGTTGTTTCAAAATTTCATGGCGTCAACAAATCCCAAAAAAGTTGGGACAAGTCCATTTTTACCACTGTGTGGCATCCCCCCTTCTGTGTGGCATCCCCCCCTTCTTCTTCCAACACTCAACAGACATCTGGGAATAGGAATGCTCTCCCATTCATGTCTAATACAGGCCTATAACTGTTCAATTGCCTTGGGCCTTCTTTGTCACACCTTTCCTCTTTCACCAAATGTTCTCTATAGGTGAAAGATCTGGACTGCAGGCTGGCCATTTCAGTACCCGGATCCTTCTCCTACGTAGCCATGATGTTGTGATTGCTGCAGAATGTGGTCTGGCATTATCTTGTTGAAAAATGCAGGGTCTTCCCTGAAAGAGATGACGTCTAGATGGAGCATATGTTGTTCTAGAACCTGAACATAGTTCTCTGCATTAATGGTGCCTTTCCAGACATGCAAGCTGCCCATGCCACAAGCACTCATGCAACCCCATACCATCAGTGATGCAGGCTTCTGAACGGAGCGTTGATAACAACTTGGGCTATCCTTGTCCTCTCTGGTCCGGATGACATGGCGTCCCAGTGTTCCATAAAGAACTTCAAATCGTGACTCATCTGACCACAGAACAGTCTTCCATTTTGCCACACTCCATTTTAAATGACCCCTGGCCCAGTGCAAACATCTGAGCTTGTGGAGCTTGCTTAGAAAGGCTTCCTCTTTGCACTGTAGAGTTTCAGCTGGCAACGGCGGATGGCATGGTGGATTGTGTTCACTGACGATGCTTTCTGGACGTATTCCTGAGCCCATTCTATTATGTCCTTGACAGTGACATTCCTGTTTGAAGTGCAGTGACGTTTAAGGGCCCGGAGATTACGAGCATCCAGTAGTTTTACGGCCTTGACCCTTACGCACAGCGATTTTTCCAGATTCTCTGATTCTTTTGATGATGCTATGCACGGTTGATGATGATAACTTTTTTTTTCATTCATTCATTCAACCTTTATTTATACAGGCTAGCCTCGTTGAGTCACGGGGACTCATTTACAAGAGGGACCTGTCTCACTCACACCAAACAACCATCCACTCTCACACTCACACCTAGGGTCAATTTAGAGTCACCAATCAGCCTAACAAGCATGTTTTTTGGTCTGTGGGAGGAAACCGGAGTACCCGGAGGAAACCCACGCATGCACGGGGAGAACATGCAAACTCCACCCAGAAAGGCCCCGGACCGGGATTTGAACCGGCAACCTTCTCGCTGAGAGGCAGCAGCTCTACCAGTTGTGCCACCGTGCTGCCCAATTAAAAGTCTTTGCTATTTTACGCTGGGTAACACCATTCTGGTATTGCTGCACTATCTTTCTGCACAACAATGGTGGAATTGGTGATCCTCTTACCATCTTGGCTTCTGAGAGACACTCACACTCTGAGAAGCTCTTTTTATACCCAATCATGTTGCCAATTGACCTAATTAGTGTTAATTGGTCTTCCAGCTGTTTGTTATATAATAATAATAATAATAATGAATTCAATTTATAACGCGCTTTTCATTAGTGAAAATCTCAAAGCGCTACACACATTGAATGCTACACACATTCATACACCGGTAGCGGCAGACTACCATGCAAGGTGCTTTCCAGTCCTACCGGGAGCAACTCGGGGTTAAGTGTCTTGCCCAAGGACACAACGACACATGGTGTGGGGAACCGGGATTCGAACCGCCAACCTTCCGATCGGGGGACGACTGCCATTACCACTACGCCACGGCCGCCCCTACTTTTCAAAGTCAAAGTCAACTTTATTGTCAGAACTGCAATATGTACAGGACATACACAGTATTGAAATTGCGTTTCTCTCAGTCCCTCGGTGCAACAGTAACCATTGCATAACACTGTCCTGAGTTTTTGCATAGTAGTATAAAAGTATGAAAATTTACACCAACACTAAAACACTAAACATTTAATGAACATAAGCATAAAATGAAATAATAAAAGTGTAATACTGTCCTGAGTTTTTGCATAGTAGTATAAAAAGTATAAAAAGTATATCTATAAAATAAACTGAAGGTTCTAGCATTGACATTTGCAAAGAGTGGCAAAGCAGCATATGAGTTAATGTACACAGTATATGTATGAGGTAGTTGATGTTGGTATAGAGGCAAAGTGGCATATGCAGTAAGGCACATTGGGCATCCTTAAATAAGGCTAGTCAGAGAATACTGTATATGTATCAGCAGTAGTGTAGATATAAAAGTAGTGTAAATGTAAACAGTAGTAATAAATGTAAACAGTAGTAATAAATGTAAACAGTATTAATAAATGTAAACAGTGACTGTAAACAGTAGTATGACTATAGGCAGTAATGTAATACAAACATTAGTGCAGAATATGAGAAGTAGTGCAAACTGAATGATATGCTCAATTTCATTTTTCCAGCCACTTATTGCTACTTGTCCCAACTTTTTTGGGATTTGTTGACAATGAAATTTTGAATCAACATATTTTTCCTTTAAAATGTTACATTTACTCAGATTAAACTTTTGATCTCTATGTTCTATTACGAATAAAATATTGACATTTGCCATCTCCACATCATTGCATTCAGTTTTTATTCACAATTTGTTTAGAGTCCCAACTTTTTTGGAATCCGGTTTGTATTTTGCTGTCATGTTTGGGGCCGCTGGCTCAATTTTATGGGACTTTTAAATAGACACATACAAATCCACACAGGACAGCAGCCCTTTTGATCTGTGTGAACAAATGTTTTCCGAAAAGGGCAATTTAAATGAGCACATGAGAATCCACACTAGACAAAAGCCATTTTGTTGTAATCTGTGTTAACTACGGTTTATTCAAGAGGGAAATTTAAACAGACACATGTAGGGCTAAGTACTGAACTTTGGTTCTTTTATGGTACTGGCTGAACTGCTTCGGTCGATGAATAGATCAAAAATATACCTTTTCTTTTGGTGTCGAGCTTTGGTGATTGGCTGTAACATTACACATGGTTTCAACCACGTGTAACGTTACAGCCAATGCCAGCGCTGCAACGCAGGAAAAACCAGGAAAAACACACACGTGGTTAAGCCCACAGATGGGGTTCACGTGGTTTCTAAGGCAAGCCTGAATATGCAGCGCCTGACCGTGCGTGGAATTTAAGAGCGTAAAGTTGCTCCTTGTTTAACTTTAAAAAGTTACCCCCCCCCCCCATTGAAACCGTGTCAACTCGCCCATGGCTCAAATTAAATAAACCAAAACTCTGCTCTAAAAATACAAACCATAAAAATCTTATTAAAATAAATACAGTTGGAGCTGATGCAGCCGCTGCGTGCAGACGTGTGTCAGTGAGCTCCAGGTACCTCAGCGGTGTTGGCTTTATAAAAGCGACTACGTTGCTCTAGACGCTAAAATTTATTCATGACACAGTAGACAAATACTATCCAAACCTGACTAATTTGGAACTGAATTTTTGTCGTTTTTTGGAAGTTTTTTTATTTTTATTGTCGGCGTAAAACCTTCTAACGTGAGGAAGATGACGACTGAACAAGAAAAACTAACTTTAAAATCCCTGATGAAGGCTATCCGTGAGTCGAAAGAAGAGCTCACTATCCATATAAATCAAAAAATAGACTATATCCAACAATCCTTAACAAAAATTGAACTGTCATGCTCCACGCTGGCGGAGCAGGTGCAGGAAATCGAGACCAGAATTGGCGCTAATGAAGACAACCTCTCTGACGCACAAGCGCGCATAATTAAAATGGAGAAGGAAATAACTCTTCTGAAGGAGAAAACGGACGATTTGGAAAACCGGAGCAGAAGATCAAATGTTAAAATTATAAATATTCCAGAAAAGTCCGAAGGCACCGACATGGTTGATTACGTGGAGCGACTAATCCCACAGCTGCTCGGGGAGGAGCACTTCCCAGCCCCGGTCATCATCGAGAGAGCGCACCGCCTGGGGAGGGCGTCGGAGCGGACCAGACCTATTCTCGTGAAATTTCTGAATTCCAGAGACAAAGATAAAGTACTCCGTTTGGCCAGGGACAAGGGGACGGTAAAGTTGGGTAAAAATCGAATCTCATTTTACCCAGATTACAGCACCGAGGTGCAACGCAAAATGCTCGCTTTCAGCGAGGTGAAGAAACAACTACGGGAGAAAAAAATTGAATATGCCAGCCGCTACCCTGCTAAACTGAGGATTCGACACGGAGGTGGATTTAAACTTTTTACAACCCCATCTGAGGTGGAGGCCTTCCTGTCCACTGTGCAGGATGAGGGATAAAAACATTTCCTTCACACGATGACAAGGCACCATGACTAACGGTAAAAAAAAAATAAAAAATGTTGCATAAAATAATCCATAATTACTATGCCTCAAATGTTAAACCATTATTATTTAGTCACTTGTGTCTAATAATATCATACTGTAGGCTATGTGTACAATATGTTAAGTAAAGTTAATATATATATATATATATGTATGTGTGTGTGTGTGTGCGTGTGTGTGTGTGTGTGTGTGCATATGTGTGCGCATGAGTGTGCATGTATGTACTGTATATGTATGTGTGTGTATATATATATGTAGCCTATATGTATTCAAGATTCAAGTTCCTTTATTATCCCCGAAGGGCAATTAGATTTGCAGTCAATAGGTGTGCACAGTTTCATACATACATGTGCACTTACACACACATACACATATAAACACAAGACAATAAAACATTAAAATAACAGTGTTAAAATTAGTGTGCATTAAGAAACCTGATTGCTACTGGGATAAATGAGTTTTTAAATCTGTTCGTTCTACATCTGGGTTGCAGAAACCTGCGTCCAGATGGAAGCAACCTGAACTCGTCATGGAGTGGGTGATCAGGGTTTGCCAGAATCTGCCTGGCCTTGTTCACTGACCTCACCTTGTGTAGGTCTGCGAGGTTCCTTAGGTCTATGCCAGCAGTTTTGCTGCACATCCTGACAATCCCTGAGAGTTTGCTCTTGTTCTTACAGGTCAAAAGTCCAAACCAACAGATGAAGGAAAAGGTTAAAATAGACTCAATAAAACATGAATAAAACATTCTCATAAAAGTTGAATCAACATCCATCCATCCATCCATCCATCTTCTTCCGCTTATCCGGGGTCGGGTCGCGGGGGTAGCAGCCTAAGTAGGGAGGCCCAGACTTCCCTCTCCCCAGCCACTTGGAGCAGTTCCTCCGGGGGAATCCCAAGGCGTTCCCAGGCCAGCCGAGAAACATAGTCCCTCCAGCGCGTCCTGGGTCTTCCTCTGGGTCTCCTCCCGGTGGGACGTGCCCGGAACACCTCACCAGGGAGGCGTCCAGGAGGCATCCTAACCAGATGCCCGAGCCACCTCAACTGGCTCCTCTCGATGTGGAGAAGCAGCGGCTCTACTCCGAGTCCCTCCCGGATGACTGAGCTTCTCACCCTATCTCTAAGGGAGAGTCCAGACACCCTGCGGAGAAAACTCATTTCAGCCGCTTGTATCCGAGATCTTGTTCTTTCGGTCATAACCCAAAGCTCATGACCATAGATGAGGGTGGGAACGTAGATCGATCGGTAAATTGAGAGCTTTGCCTTTTGACTCAGCTCTCTCTTCACCACGACAGACCGGTACAGCGCCCGCTTCACTGCGGACGCTGCACCTATCCGCCTATCGATCTCACGCTCCAGTTTTCCCTCATTCGTGAACAAGATCCCGAGATACTTAAACTCCTCCACTTGGGGCAGGACCTCCTCCCCGACCCGGAGAGGGCATGCTACCCTTTTCCGGCTCAAGACCATGGCCTCGGATTTGGAGGAACTGATCCTCATCCCGGCCGCATCACACTCGGCTGCAAACCGCTCCAGTGAAAGTTGTAAATCACGAACTGATGAAGCCAATAGGACCACATCATCTGCAAAAAACAGAGAAGCGATTCTAAGGTCACCAAAACGGATCCTCTCAACACCTTGGCTGCGCCTAGAAATTCTGTCCATAAAAGTTATGAACAGAATCGGTGACAAAGGGCAACCTTGGCGGAGTCCAACTCTCACCGGAAACGAGCCTGACTTACTGCCGGCAATGCGGACCAAGCTCTGACACCGGTCGTACAGGGACCTAACAGCCCTTATCAAAGGGCCTGGTACCCCATACTCCCGGAGTACCCCCCACAGAACCCCCCGAGGGACGCGGTCGAATGCCTTCTCCAAGTCCACAAAACACATGTAAACTGGTTGGGCAAACTCCCACGCACCCTCCAGGACCCTGCTGAGGGTGTAGAGCTGGTCCAGTGTTCCACGA
>JBBPBX010031601.1:16558-34414 GCA_038048925.1 Garcialebias charrua
AGCACTTAGCCTATCCTAACACAGTACCCTACATAATTATCAAAAAACACATATGTACATTTCAGAGCCATAATGAAGGGAAAAAAGAGTTAATTTCCTACTCTGGACTGCTGGTGAAGCCATTTCCTCCCTCCCTCCTCCGGATTCTCCATTCGTTTACGTTGTAAAACCGCCATCCATAAAACAGCTACTTTTCCACAGCTGCTGCCTGCCCAGCTTGGTCCAACAAGTTTTGTTTTTGGAATGTCCAGAGGACCAGACTTAGCTTCAAGCTGTAGCTACGTTTTTTTTTTAATGGAGATGCGTGTCGTAACCCCGAAACGTTGTAACTCAAGGCCGGACTACAGGTAGTCCCCGATTTACGAGCGCTCTGATCTACGAGGTTCCGGACTTACGAGCTGGCGAATTTAAAAAAAAACGCAAAAAATACTGAGTTTTTCTGTGTTTTTTCACCACAGTTCGTTAGCTAAACATGTGGACACACGTTTCCGATCATTTTTATGCACTCATAAGCAGTTTTTCGATGAAAAACGAGTGTTCGTAGTCGCGCTAGCAAAACCGTTCCAATTTACGAGCGAAATTCCGGACTTACGAGACACGTGGCGGCCGTTCCAAATTACGAGATTTCCGGTTTACGAGCGCCTCGTAACGGAACTCGCTCGTAAATCGGGGACTACCTGTACAGGATTTCAGCACGCGATCACAGATGTCAATGAGATTTGCCTTAAAAGGTTAACAAATAATACTATTTATTTTTAATATTTGACCATTTATTGAATTACATTTACAGTATTACAGTACAGTTAGCTCTCAGTATGTTCTAAATATAAACCAGCTTGGCGATCCAAACAGCCACAACACCTCGTTTATTCTAAAATACTGTGTAGACTTCAATTTGCAGAGATTTATGATAAGCTACAAACACATGAATCTAGGGCTGAGCGATATGGACCAAAATTAATATCTCAATATTTTTATGATATATCGCGATATACGATTATATCGATATATTTTTCTTTCCATAAAATAATAAAAATATATTTCTGAGTCAAAGCTTTGTCCCAGTTGTCACACAGCAACATTTAATAACAAACAGCTGTAAAATGTCTTTAAAAAAAAAACTACATACATTACACATATATTAAATAATAATCCTCTTCAGCCGAGTGCAGCTGTGGTTGAAAGGCTAGAGCAGACTCCTCCAATGGGAGAGTTGGGGGTTTGATTCCACCAGCAGTCACATGCTGAAGTGTTCCTGACTGTGCAAGACACTGAACCCCTCATTGCCTCTGATGTGTGTCCCATCGGTGTATGAATGTGATAAAGCTCTGATTAATCCATGTACAGATCTAGTAGAGTGCTGTATGAATGTGTAAATGAGGACATAGATTGTGTTGTAGAGCTTTGAGTATCTAAATAAGATAAAAAGATGCCTTCACGTTAGTGTGTTTGTGAAAATACAGATGAGTTATTCTTTTTTTCATTATTACTTATATATAATTATTGTTTGAAATTATTTTTTAAGGGGCAGACATAAGATATTTTCTTCTTCTGCCGCCTTTCATTTTATATTTTCTTTTTTATACAAGAAACATGTGTTTGATGTGTGTTCTTTTTTTATAAAATGAATAAATAAATAAATGAAATTAACTGCAGTAAAGTGAGCCTCCACTCAGAACCGTGAAGCGGCAACACAGAGTGTTTTTAGTCTGCTTCCTTAAAACAAACCACGGGTCAGAGCTTATTTAGCCGTGCTAAGCTTTATGAGAGGAGCAGAGAGAGGTGGAGACACCAATAAATCAACAGTTTATCATATCGCTAAAGACACGGTCAGTCTCAGCTGTGGAAGAAGACGACTAAAGCGTTAGCCATCTTGTTGACCGCTAAGGACCGTGTCTTTAGCAATATGATAAACTGCTGACTTATTAATAGCCGTGTTTCCATCAAGGTTTCTAGGTGCGCATTTTGAAGTATCGCAGCAGAAAAGCTTAATGGAAACGGCAAAATCCGTATTTACTTTCTCAAGTTCGCCAAAAAGTTTATACGCTCGCTTGAGGTGGTTTTTGGGATGTTCGAAAATGAGCAGATGCGCACAGCGACAGATGGAAACACATTTGCCGACTCGTGCTGCCGAAGCGAACATTCACGTCACGTGACTGATCAGCTGTTTCCGCTCCGGACAACATGTAACATCGCTAAAACTAGTTTGTATGACAGAATAAATACAACTCGACCGATAGCAACACGTACCTGAAATATTCTCTCCTTTTTGACGAGATGTGTGGCCAGGTTCTGTTTTCAACTGCTACTTCCTGTTTACTGTAGACATGCGCAGTGCCGACGTCTGACGTAATGACGCTGACGTCTGACGTAATGACGCTGTGCGTGGCTTGGTAGATGCGCTTCAAGCCAGCAGATGGAAACACTTCTGCTTCGCATTAATTTGTATTTACATATTTGCGAGATTTCAAAAATTAGCTCAAAAATCGAAATGAAAATGGATGGAAACACAGCTAGTGTCGTGCTTCCTTTCCGTGTTCCTCTAAAAGGCACACAGCACGGCTAAATGAGCTCTGAACTATTTCAAATAAGAACATGGGTCTGTTGTGTAGCTGCAGGCCTGCAGCTTCACACACGCTCAGACAGCTGTCTCCTCTACGACCCGCCCACACTGCAAAAGAAGGAAGGAGGGGGGCCGCCTGAGAGAAAGAGAAGGCAGGATTTCCACGTATAAAACTATAGTTTATATCGAGATAGTCTCAACTTATCCAACTTATCCATACATCCATTCATGATCTCTTAACCCGCTTCTTCCATTTTGGGTCACGGGGGTCGCCGGTGCCCATGTCCAGCAGTCACTGTGCGAGGGGCGGGGTACACCCTGGACGGGTCGCAAGTCCATCACAGGGCCACACAGAGACAAACAACCATTCACTCTCACTCACACCTAGAGACAATTTAGAGTTACCAATCAGCCTAACATGCATGTTTTTGGACTGTGGGAGGAAACCGGAGTACCCGGAGAAAGTCTCAACTTATATCGATTTTTTAAAATATTGAGATATCGCCCATCCCTACATGAAACCAACACAAACTGAAACGCAGATCTTTGCTTTAATCTGGGGCCTACAAATATGCGTCTTACTGTTAATTTTGTTTAACTTTTGTAGCTAAAGCAGCAGAAACAGTCTCGTAAATAGACAGTGACACAAGCTGCGGTGGCGGGCTCTCTCTCGGACCAGGCGTTGTATTACAGGATCTGTAGAGCGGTTGATGCTTTCACTTGCGGTCTCTTTCTAATTTAAGAACGCAGCTCACACCTGGACTCACCGTGTGCCAGACAGCACGATGCACCCTGCTCTGATTGGGTAAAACTAATTCTGGTTTTCTGTATTTGTTGAAAGCAGAAGCAGTCTATAATTCTGGTTTTCTGTATTTGTTGAAAGCAGAAGCAGTTTAAGTCCTGTATCATTAGATTGGATGGTTTTAACACAACTACAACAAAACAAGCCCCCCGCCTCCCCCCCTCTTCAAATCTGTCATGACCATGTTCAAAACAGAAATATGTTGTGCAAAGAGAGAACTGTATTCCCTGCATGAAAGTGTGGGGTTAAGTCTTGCATCTAACCTGGAAGAAGTTTATCTGGACTGTGCCGTTGCTGAGGTGCAGGACGATGGCACTTTTCGTTCTAAACCAGAGGGACAAGTAAGGCAGTCGCGCCAGCTCATCTCCATCCCGCCGCGCCATGTTGGCTCCGGCTTTCAGCAGGTGCTCGCTCATGTAGTTGCGAAAGTATTTCAGCAGCGTTATCTACAACAAGAGAAATCTGAGTTACTTTCACGAGATGCTGCCTAAACACAGCACTTACTAATTTCTCTCACACGCACAGTCAGATCTTCGACCAACCTTTTTGTTGAGGGCAGAAGGAAAAGAGCGAACACTGAGGTAGGATTCAGCAGCCGTCTTATCGATATACTGCAGGCTGTCTCCATCGGCGTACATGATGAGACGAGTGTAATCGTTGAACAGAACACCCACACTGTTGTCACACAGCTGGTAGCCTTTGAAGAAAACAAACAAAACATTTAAAACTCTCCATTAGAATACTTGTTATCAAGCATTTGCACTTAAAGGCCATTGTACATAGATGAATCGCTGAGTCCCCTATTGTGAAGCAATCTACAAATGTATTTACCTCAGCTTTATACTGGTGAAGATTCTCAGTCATCCAGGACATGATAAATTCAAAAAACATTAAATACAAAAACAACTGGACTTTATTTGGAATTATTCAAATTATTTATTACAAATAAAGTCCAGCTGTTTTTGTCTTTAACTTTTTTTTCCCCCCAATGATTGTCAACTTTAAAATTATTCACGTGATTTGGATGATACGGAAAGGAAAAAAAAGTCTACGAAAATAATAAAACTTTGGACAGCCGCCACCATTTTGTAGTTTTCTTTCAATAAGCCTACACTGTAACGCCAGTCAAAAAGAACTTCACTACCCAGAGCCAATAGTGCTTCCAGCCACAGCTTTCTGACAAAATGGAGGGAAAGTTTTTCGATTTGATCCAAACCTGATTCAAAAGTTTGGTCCTTATTCAGTGACCTTGGCGCTCAATGGATGTTAGAGCCGTACGGAACAGACAGAGAATTGGACCAGAAATACTTTAGAACATTGCAAGAGTGTGGAAAGGGTTTATAAAGCCCTAATTAATATACAGTACACTTATATATATATATATATATTAGGGGTGCAGAAAAAAAATCAATTTTTTAAAAGAATCTAGATTCTTAGTCCTGGCGATTCTGAATAGATTCTAAAAGCCCCAAAATTGATTTTAAAACTTGTTTAATTTTACATTTTTTCCCGCTCCTACTCCTGAGCGTACTGCATTGCATTACATGTCCGTTCGGCCGCCGTAGAATTTTGGCTGTGTATGCCACCGTACTGCAAGCTAGCTACCACTACCGGTGTATGAATGTGTGTATGAATGGGTGGATGGCTGGTATTGCAAAGCGCTTTGGGGCTTCTCACAGGGGGCTAGAAAGCGCTATATAAATAAGCTCTATTTACCATAGTTAGCCAGCTCCCTTTATCTGAACGGAGCCTGATAGCATGGAGCAGTAGGACAGTCTTTAAAAATCATTTCAGATCTTACAATGTTTTGGGGGAAGACTGAGCTTAACAAGAGCATGACTGTTTGCAAGAAGTGCAAGATAAAATTACGGTACATTATTTTGGAAATACGATAAAATGTGCGGAAGATGAAAGTGAAAGCAGCCGACCAGCGAAGTCTAAAGCAAAGATTTCTTTCTCCATCTCCTGCTGTATCACAAAGGATTTATGAGCAGACAGCTCAGTGGAAGTTGAGGGGTTTAGTTTTATTTTTAATAAGCTGGAAGCAACGTACGTTATACCTTCACATAAAGCTCCACACAGCTCCAGCATGAAACAAGAATAATAATAATAATAATTAATTCAATTTATAACGCACTTTTCATTACTGAAAATCTCAAAGTGCTACACATATATTGAATGCTACACACATTCATAAACCGGTGGCGGCAGACTACCATGCAAGGTGCTTTCCAGTCCTACCGGGAGCAACTCAGGGTTAAGTGTCTTGCCCAAGGACACAACAACACATGGTGCGGGTCCCGGGAGTCGAACCGCCAACTTTCCGATCGGGAGACGACTGCCATTACCACTACACCACGGCCGCCCGCCAGAATAATGTGGGAGAAGTTCTGATGCAGCTGCAGCTTAAAGGTCCACTGACATGATTTTTTTACTATTCATAAAATTGCTTAATATATATATATTTTAACATTTAAATATGTTCATTTTTGCAAACAAAATGATAAATTACTTTAGTTTTGCTTGAAAAGTGATTTTGAACTTCAAGCCGTGTTTAATCATGGGAAAACCGATTACACGCGAACGCACCATCTGTGACGTAGTGTCCAGAATGAGAGGCAGAGGGCTCTGGTCTCTTTAATAGCGGACAATTTAAAACACGATGAATTTAGCAATCCATGTGAAGATTTGAGCTATTTGTCTTCATTTTGGGAAGCAGAAAATAGTTTGGGTGATGGAACAAGAAACAACAGGATCTAATTTAAGCCCCCAGTATAGCTCTGCGTTGGGCCGAACGCCGTGCCACGCCGTGCGAGCGCCGCGGCAAAAGCCTTTGAACGCAGGCGTTAACGCGCCAAGCTCAAATTTTACTACCGCTTACGCGCGCGCGTTGTCGCACAATAAACTGCCCAGCGGCGGACTGTTTTGTATGAGACACAAATGTATTAAATTCCTCTTCTTCATCGCTGATCTGGACTTTTCTTTTGTTTTTTTGCCAAAAGTCAAGTGATCGCTTGAAGCGGTCACCATTCGCTTCCTCCTCCGATGAGGAGGAATGAATGAATTTGTCACGAGCGAACCAAATGTCCAACGTGGATGCGCCAGGTTCTAAATATTTCCTGGTGGGCTGTGGGCTGCAGGACCAGCGCTCCCTGTTTTTATTTTATTTTTTAGAACTTTTTATTAACATATAAACACAGAAAACCGCTGCGCAGCCCTCTGCCTTTTTTTCTCCCACCCGACATGTCAATCAATTCAGTAGGCGTGTCAGCAAATGACCAATCAGCGACCTCAGTTTGTCCCGTAGGTAAACGCTCCGCCCTGCTGCTGCTCAAATTATGTCAAGAATTTGGAGCTTCACGCTGAGCTATATTGTGAACTGCCTGCGCGCAGCACGCGCGCGTCGAGGGGCGTGCTGCCTAACACACAGCTATACTGGAGACTTTAGGTCTGATGCTGTATCAGACTGACCTTCATGTCGAGCTACTCATACCCGCGCACCATGACAAGCCCAGAGCTCTGCCTCTCACTTTGGACACTACGTCACAGATAATGTAATGTAATGTAATGTGTAATGTAATGTAATGTGTAATGTAATGTGTAATCAGTTTTCCCACGATTAAACACTGCTTGAAGTTCAAAATCACTTTTAAAGCAAAATTAAAGTGATTTATCATTTTGTTTGCAAAAACTAACATATTTAAAGCTATAGTCTGTAGTTTTTTTGAACACGCTGGAACTTAGAATAATTTTTAACAGAGACACGTTTCTGGTCCCTCCCCCTCAGAGCCATATATTGCTCGGTTCCCCCTTGCTCTGCTGAACTTCAGCTCAGCTTCCTTAGCTCCGCCTCCACTGCATGTCCTGTTGCAGCCGCTGCGATTTTCTGTGTTTATATGTTAAGAAAACGTTCTAACAAATAAAATAAAAACATGGAGCGCTGGTCCAGCACACCAGAACACAAGGAAATCTGCAGAGCCTCGCGCAGCCACGTTGAACCCGAGTTTAATTCGCTCGTGACAAATTCATTCATTTCCTCATTATTTCAGTCATGGAGTCAGCGGAGGAGGAAGCGATCACTTGACTTTTGGCAAAAAAACAAAAGAAAAGTCCAGATCAGGGATGAAGAAGGGGAATTTAATACATTTGTGTCACATACAAAACAGTTTTGCATCGCTTTGCAATCCTTTGAACGAGAACGTGCGCGGCCACTGGGGCTGGGACAGGCGGGGGCGTGGGTTAGGAGCGTGAGAAGCTCTGTTTTTATTGGCTGGTTAACGACGGGTCACTGTGGGTTTTTAGAAATGCTTTTAGTACCACCTGGAGAAGCAAGGGGACTATAGTTTTTTTTCAGAGATTACTTGTCTAACATCAGTCTTTCAGGAGATAGTGAGAGTGAAGAAATATGTTAAAAATATATTTTTAGAAAAACTACAGACTGCAGCTTTAAATGTTAAAATATATATATTTTGAGCAATTTTATGAATAGTAAAAAAATCGTATTTTATGAATAGTAAAAAAATCGTGTCAGTGGATCTTTAAAGGTAACTGTTGTTTTCTCATATTATACTAAAACTTATAGACAAGTTATACAACAAACGTAATGTAATTTGTCTTTTAACAGGTTGGAGAACCAGATGAGACACATCACCTGGAGCCAGTTTTAAATGATACAATTTATGTTTATAAATTTATGTTTATAAATTACAGTTCAGAAGAGTTTGTGCAGACTTGCACAGGTTTTGAAATTTTGTTAAAGATTTACTAAATATGAATCAATATGGTAAAAAACAAACATACTGTGAAGTCTGCATTTTATTTTGAGTTAAAGGTTAATGCACTTTGGTAGGATGAAGTCTGTTTACTTTTGTATTTCTATATTTTGAATTATTTATCTGTGATGGACTGGAGACCTGTCCAGGTGTCCCCCGCCTCTTGCACAGTGATGGTTGGACATGGACAGCAGTGACCCCCGAGACTCGAAAAGGAAGAAATTGATAAATTACTTGTTCCTAGATTTTTTCTTTTTTTTTTTCTTAGAGAAATCCAGGCAACTACTGTATTTTCCGGACAATAAGTCAGTTTTTTATTTAAATACTAATTTTCATGTCCTGCGACTTATGGGGCGAAGCGACATATTTATGGATTTTTTCCCATATTTTTAGACCAATTTTTGGCTGAGATATGACAGTTTCCATTCATTCTGATGAAAAAAAAGGAGCAGTACCACTTTCGGCCGCTAGGGTCCACCGACCGTTCCCAGCTCATGTGTCTGAAAAATGCCTCCTCTGCTCGGACTCACTCTGTCGCAGCCCGGCCTCCTGAACTCTGGAGGTAGGTCTGAACTAGTTTGTTAGCAAAATAGCTTAAGAACAACACAACAGATTTTGATTAAACTTACAGAAAGTAATCACTGGATGAACATTTACAACTGATTAGCTGTAAGAGATGATTGAGCTAAAATTAAATTTATAATTTATTTTCGCGACCGTTTGGAAGACGGTCAAAGCGAAACAATTTAAATCCAGCAGATTTGACCATTACGTGAATTTATTAAGGAACGGTTAAGCTCAGAAACACGTTTGCTATAATGTCAGCTAACAAATGTATTTTTTAAGTGTTTATCTTGCTAAATTGTAAAGAAATGAAGCATATCCGCTCGCTGCGCGTGCACGTAGCAAAACTACTTTTTGAATCCAGCTGATTTGACAATTACGTGCATTTATTAAGGAAAGGTTAAGCTAAGACACATCTTTGCTATAATTTTCAGCAAACAAAGAATTGTTGTTACCATGTTAATCTTAGTCCGTCCGTGCGCACTCCTGTGGCCGCCATATGCAGCAGGGCGGTGACGTGTAACATAGGCGACGCGTCAGCAGTGACGCATAATAGATGCGACGTATACGGAGGTGCGACACGTTTATGGATTTTTCCAGTTTACTGGACAAATTGGACTAAAGCGACTTATGGGGCGGAGCGACGTTTCACCCGGAAATTACGGTAAGCTAACTTAATAGTGGTAATGGAAGTTACAGAATTTTATGCACTCCTGTATTATTTGTTCCTTTTTTGGTCTAAATATCAAACGATGCAAAAAGATTTGATACAGTAAAGAACCTAAAATTATTGTTTTAAATAAATGTTCCATTTGTTGACATTGTTGTTTATTCTTTTCAGCTTGTCAGTTACTAATTGAAACTAAATTTATGACCATTTCAATAGAAAAATAGTTTCTGAATCAAAAAATAAATTTTGAATTGAATCGTGACACCAATAATCAGAATAGAATAGCCAGACACAGAGATTCACACCCCTAATTTATATATACAGTATATACACTGTATACCCAGCGTGTCCTGGTCTTCCTCTGGGTCTCCTCCCGGTGGGACGTGTCTGGAACACCTCACCAGGGAGGCGTCCAGGAGGCATCCTAACCAGATGCCCGAGCCACCTCAACTGGCTCCTCTCGAGTTAAGTTTAACATTTGTTTATCGTTTCCTGATAAACGCACATGAATAGAGTGAAATCCAAACTGAAATCAGGGTGTAATGTTTACCTAATCCATATTTATCCGAGTAGTCAACCCATTTGCTGATCCAGAAGATGGGGATGCATGCAGGATCTTCCGCTTCCCCTGGAATCACACAAAGGCAACAAAGATCTCTACATGCAGGTTGACTTGAGTTTTATTTTATTATTGTATTCAATAAACCTGGGTAATGTTCACCCGAAATGTTTAAAACTACTGAAACGTCTGCACTGACCCTGCCTGATGAGGGCCCTCTCAGAAGGTTTGGAAGAATTGACAACTTCCAGCTGCTGCAGCAGGTCTTTCAGGTGGCATTCTAAAGGGTCAGTCTCACTACACAGAGAACACAAGCATCATATTATTTACATACTGTTATAAAATGGAATAAAAAAAAGTCATAGTTATGAGACCATGTTAAACGAGCACAAACGTGTCACCTTTGCACAGGCTCATCTTTCACCTCCATTTTCTCAGTGCCACCTGAAAAACAGAAAAATGATAATGTTCATCTAAAAACAGATGTTTAATTAAAATGGTATTTAAACAAACCAACTTCACCTTTTTTTTTAGGGCAACTAAATTATATTCATTCATTCAACCTATTTATACAGATTAGTCCCACTGAGCCTTGGGGACTTACGAGAGAGACCTGATTTTAATGACAGGGGAAGGGGCGGCCGTGGCGTAGTGGCAGCCGACCCCCGATCGGAAGGTTGGAGGTTCGAATCCCGAGTTCCCACACCATGTGTCGTTGTATCCCTGGGCAAGACACTTAACCCCAAGTTGCTTCCGGTAGGACTGGCTGGTGCCTTGCATGGCAGTCTACCGCTACCGGTGTATGAATGCGTGTATGAATGGGTGGATGGCTGGTGCTGTAAAGTGCTTTGGGGCCCCTCATAGGGGGCTGGAAGGTGCTATAGTAAGCTCCATTTACCATTTACCAATCTTAAAAGAAAGCATACTGAATGAGAAGAACAAATGAAAGAATTTGAAATAATGGCTTAGGGGAAAAAAACAAAAGCTCCTTGTTGTGGTGGAGATTCAATACCTTGGTTGTTCAGAGCAGTCAGAGGGCGTCGCTGACTGAGCTCTGTAGCTGTGGAGGGGGCGATAGAGAACCGCGGGGGCACGGTGAGACATGTAGTGGGCAGATGCAGAGGGATATAGCCTGTTGTCATGAACTCGTCAGTTTGGAGCTCAGCGATGGTCGGCCTCTGAGCAGGGTCCGCGTGCAGCATCCTCTTAATGAGAGCTGAGGCGGCTGGGTTGACATGCTGCAGACAAAACAGCTAATTAAAAACTTACCGGTATATTAGAAATATATATATTTTAGGAAGGCTGTTGTGTACTCTATTCAGTCAGCTTACCCAGGGGATGGTGTAGCTGTTTTTCTTGATGCGATTGTAGGTCTCCTTCAAACAGGAAGTTTCAAATGGAGGTTTACCCACCAACAAAGTGTACCTGAGGGAACAGATGAGGTGCAGGCTTATCGTACTCGATCACTTCCAATATTGGGGCATTTGTGGTTTTACACTTACAATATGCATCCAAGTGACCAGACATCCACTTCATAACTGTGGCCTTTTTTACAAAGCACTTCAGGAGCTATGTAGTTGGGCGTTCCACATAAGGTCTTCTTCCGTTCGCCATCAAACTCGATCTTTGTTGCCAAACCAAAGTCCCCTAGAAGAAGAAAAATTGTTTGTACACAGCACAGCAAGTTGACCCTCCACTGAAGGCAGTCGTTTTGCATGTTTGTATTATATATCTCAAGCAGTAAACACACTTGACAGAAATGCTAAATGCTCCCCTTCTCAGAGCCTGAGATCTTCCAATCAAAGGCTGCTAATGGTCCCACTGACTCATTGGGATAAAGCTTTAAAGGGCTGTGGATCCCAGAATGTGGAGTGTGTTGCCTCGAGTCTCTTAATACATTTAAATACTGTAGCAGCTGAAGACACATTTGTTCAGATTGGCTTTTAATTAGTTTTATTTTGTCTTATGTCACATGCATGTTGTTATATCTCTCTTTCTGTTTTATCTTGTGTTTTTGTGTCTTATAAAGCATGTAATGCACTTTGTGGTTTCTGACCTGTAAAAAGGTGCTATATAAATAAAGTTTACTTACTAAAAAAAATAATCATTGGGTGTACGTCTACAACTGAATGACTTCTTGGAGTCACACCAATTTAAAATGGCTGCTATAACAGCCATTTTACAGATAGCGAGCTAAAATGTGGTGCAGCAGTAAATGACTACACTGAGCAGAGTGGTGACCATCTTGAATTTAAACTGTCATGAAAGGCAGGTGATATGCATGCCTTCAAGGAGTGCTAAGCTTTTATACTCGAGTCAAACTAGCTGAGAATGTATCCTTGATTAATAGAATCCTTTCAGCCTGGACGTTTCATCCTTCAAATAACTAGGCTGATCGGTGCCATTTTTACACAAGCGTGGTGCAAAACAAAACAACTATGGGCGAGGTATGTTTCCAAGAAAGTACCTATCTTGACATCCATGTCGTCATTCAGGAAGATGTTGCCCAGTTTCAGGTCTCTGTGGATGACTTTGTTGTTGTGCAGGTATTGGACACCCTTCAGCAGCTGGGTCATGTAGTATCGAGCTTCAGGCTCTGTCACAGCCTTACGACGCTTGTGCAGCTCCAGCAGAGACTGGCGGGGGAAAAAAATTTTTTTTCAAGAGAATATGTTTTTGTATGATACTCAGGGCGGTAAAAATGTTGAGATGAGAGGTTTCTGTAAAGTTGGGTGTCGTGTTCAGAACTCCATTGATTTTTTGTTTAATTTAAGCATCGCATTTTGAACAGGCTGAGGACAAACGGAAGAGACAGGCCGCCATTTTTGTTGTTGCTCACTCACCCTTCTCCTGCAGATTTCCAGCACCACGAAGACGAAGTCGTCGTCTTCGAAGAACCCGTGGAACCCGACGACGTTCGCGTGATTCAGGCTCTTGTGAATGGCGATCTCCGAGGTCATCTTCTCCCGCTGGTGCTGCTTCAATATCAAAGCTTTGGGCACTATTTTGCCAGCGAAAACCGTCTTTGTCTCCACGTCTGTGATTTCGTAGCACTTGGCGAAGCCACCTTTTCCGAGGAATCTTCCCCTCGTGTATCTTTTCATGGTGCGTGGGTCAACGAGGATATCTGGGATTTCTTTGAGAGGCGCTGATTTCGGATCCACATGTCCCGACGGAAGCGCCGGTTTTGCAGCACCAGCACTCATGTTGTATTAAAATAATGTACACAGTGTACTTACAAAAAAATGTTTCTCCCCTAAAGTCCACGTAGAGACGGTAGCTGCAATGGCCCAGACTATTGTTAACCCGAACTCAACCGACGTTTAGCCTGAGAAGCTAGCTTTTCGTCAACACACTTCCCGTTTTGAATCAAAACTTACGTTTACTTCTTTAGGACGAAAGTGCTGAATCGCAGTCAATTATAAAGTTAAAACTAGTGCATTCATACAAAAAAATGAAAGTAATAATCCGCGGTAAACATGAAAAAAATTCGACAGACGACGGCTGCGCCTGTGTCGTGTCCTGTCCTGCCTTTTGAAAACAGTTGAGACAAATTTTAAATGCTTGCTTCTCCTCCGTACGGCGCTCTTTGATTGGTCCGCTTGATTTGAATTCCAGCAAAGCATTCTGGGAAGAATCATATAAAATTAGCCAATCACTGAAAGGAGCGGTGTTTTTCCCATGGCCTGATTGGCTCATCATACACCAGTGTTTACGTCATTTTCCTTTTTATGTGCTCATGGGAAATGTAGTGCAAGTGGTCTTTAAACGCAACACAATATTTTACTTGAGTAAAATGTCATTTCAGATTAAAAAAATGTGTTTTGTTGTCTACTTAAACTATGTGTAAAGTATAGTAAATTATTCTATGATAAAAATGAAAAGACAGGACTCCCTCCTGTCTTACTAAATTACAAAATGTGTGCGAGGATGAAACATTAAGACCAAAAAAAAAACATGCTTGTTAGGCTGATTGGTGACTCTAAATTGACCCTAGGTGTGAGTGTGAGAGTGTATGGTTGTTTGGTGTGAGTGAGACAGGTCCCTCTTGTAAATGAGTCCCCGTGACTCAACGAGGCTAGCCTGTATAAATAAAGGTTGAATGAATTAAGGTGGCAATGCAATAAATTAAAGTAATTTAAAAAATATTACATTTTTCTCGACTTCTCTCAATTATAAAAGCTTCTAATAATGTTGATTTTATGCTTGTACTTCAAAGCCTTGGTTGGTTTAATTTAACAGATGAGGTGGTTTTAGGTTGAGCGCTGCACGTTTGCATTCCTGCAAATACAGTAAGTTTAACAAAATCTAAATTCACGTCAGTTTACTGTACTTATATAGCGCCAAGTCACAACAGAAGTCAACTCAAGGCACTGAACAGAAACATTCACATACATAAAAGTAATTTAATAACTTTTTTTTTTTAAATTCAATTTTTAGTCAGGTTAATCCCATTGAGCCTCGAGGACTCATTTACAAGAGAGACCTAGCCTGGCCCTCGCCATTCCTACGCAGCTCCGCTCAATTCTCATTTCCCTAGTCCAAAGCGAAGTGAAGGACATGGGTCTGGTATCAACCAGGCTAAGAGAGACCTGATTTATGTATGAAAGCAGTTATGTCTCCTATTTCAAATCAAAATGGATTAATATAAATTATTTTTAGTTTCAAAATAAAGCTGCATGTTTTGACTCATGAATAAAATTTAAAATGAATAATCCAAACTGCATTTTCATTTTCATCTTCAAGACTGCTCAAGTTGTAAAGTAATTAAAATTATAAATAAAACAACGTTTAACATTTATTTTTCAAAATATGTCCTAGTAAAAAGTGACCAAATTTCATTTTGAAATGTCAAGTTTCATGAAGCAGACTGCCTTTGAGTCTTAACTTCCTATTTTATAATTTTATACCAAATAAACATTTTATTTTCCCAAAGTTCAAAATTGTGATTTGTGCATTCTTATAGTTTCTTCTTTTTTAAAAAAAAAAAAATCCATCTTTTTTTAGGCATTTTAAAAATATTACTAACAAAAATAAGTGCAGATAAACAAATCTGTGTTCATCCTATTACAAACGTTGGAGCTCAGCACAGCATTGTTGCCATTTATTTTTTTTGAATGCATGTTTCCTGTGTAGATTCTCAGTTGCAATATTGATAATCATATACACACACATAAGAAACCCTCCATCACAGGACTGAATGACTACAGGCCCATCGCCTTAACGTCTGTGGTCATGAAGTCCTTTGAACGGCTGGTCCTGACCCACCTGAAGGACATCACTGGACATCTGCTACCCTGCAGTTTGCCTACCGGGCAAATAGGTCAGTGGATGATGCAGTCAACATGGGACTGCATTTCATCCTGCAACATCTAGACCACCCGGGGACTTATGCAAGAATCCTGTTTCTTGATTTTAGTTCAGCATTTAACACTATTGTCCCAGACATTCTCTCCACCAAACTCTCCCAGCTCACTGTTTCTCCTGCCATGTGTCAGTGGATCACCAGCTTCCTGTCAGGCAGGACGCAGCAGGTGCAGTTGGGGAAAATCATGTCCTCCTCACAGTCCATCAGCATTGGTGCCCCTCAGGGTTGTGTGCTCTCTCCACTGCTCTTCTCTCTATACACCAATGACTGCACCTCTAATGACCCGTCTGTTAAACTCCTGAAGTTCGCAGATGACACTACAGTCATTGGACTTATCAGTGATGACAACGAGTCTGCGTACCGACAGGAGGTGGAACGACTGATGTCCTGGTGCAGCCTGAACAAACTGGAGCTGAACACACTGAAGACAGTAGAGATGAGAGTGGACTTCAGGAGACACCCCCCAGAACTGCTGCCCCTCAAAATCTTCAACAGCCCCGTGTCTACGGTAGAGTCCTTCAGGTTCCTGGGAACCACCATCTCACATGACCTGAAGTGGGAGCACAACATCACCTCCATCCTCAAAAAGGCCCAGCAGAGACTGTACTTCCTACGCCAGTTGAGGAAGCTGGACCTGCCTCAGGAGCTGCTGATCCAGTTCTACACTGCAGTCATTGAGTCCATCCTGTGTACATCCATCACAGTCTGGTTTGGAGCAGCCACAAGGCAGGACAGGAACAGGCTGCAGCGAACAGTGAGGACAGCTGAGAAAGTCATTGGGGCTTCACTGCCCTCCATTCAGGACTTGTACCACGCAAGAACCAGGAAACGGGCTGGAAAAATCATCACAGACTCCACACACCCGGGTCACAACATGTTCCAACTTCTCCCGTCTGGCAGACGCTACAGATCTCTGTCCACTAAGACTGTCAGACACAAGAACAGTTTCTTCCCCCAGGCCATCACCATCATCAACAGCTGATCATCAGACATCAATCAGCGTGACCCCCAACCCATTCACAACCCCCATGTGATCATTCCTTAGAGAGACATTTTCTAGAGAGACACAAACAGCTGGAAACAAATTTCTTGTGTGTGTCAACATACTTGGCCAATAAACCTGATTCTGATTCTGATTCTGATAAGGTCTCTCTTGTAAATGAGTCCCTGAGGCTCATTAACCTGAATAAATAAAGGTTGAATGAATGTTGCTCACTTAATGACATATGTCAATATTCTAAAATAAATCAATAAACATATTTACCTGTAGTTCAACATAAAAATCTAACATATGTAACATGATGCAGGAAAAAAAAGGAGATTACAGCAGCAGAAAATAATCCAGGTTCTGATATCAGGGGTTTATGATTTTATACCAAATAACTTCTCATCATTTTTCTGAAATCCAGTTTAATTTACATGGCAGGGGTGGACACATTTACAGTGAGTTGCATAGCTCAAACCCACTGGGGAAACAGCTGTTGCACAATAATACTTGCAATAATCAGCTGCAGTTACTCTCAGTGGACAGACTTTTCTCTGTCACAGAGATCCACAGCTGGCTGAGCATTTTCAACTGACATTAAGAAGCCCCAAGATAATTAAGCAGAAATCAAATACTAAGCCATGCTTTCCTCTAGTCTAGTCTAGTTCACCAAAATACACATTTGTAAATACACGTTACACAAAATACACATTTATATAAACATGTACACATTGGAGGAGCAGCTGTGGAGGTGGTCTCCTGCTACCTGGGGGTGCATATATCCAGTGACCTCACCTGGAGAGCCAACACTTCCTGTCTAGTCAAGAAGGCCTACCAGCGTCTCTACTTCCTCAGGAAGCTGAAGAGAGCTGGACTTGGGAGCTCTGTCCTAAGCAGGGGAAGAGAAACTATGACAAGAGCGGCTGAAAACAATAAGAGGGAGTGAGTGTGAAAGGGCCGATGTGGAAGTCAGCGGGGGCCGCTGACCAGAATCCCCATGGACTATGATGTTTGCAGATGACATTGTGATCTGTGGTGAGACCAGGGAACAGGTGGAAAAGAACTTGGAGAGGTGGAGGTATGCACTTGAAAGAAGAGGAATGAAAGTCAGCCGTAGTAAGACAGAGTACATGTGTGTGAATGGAGGGAGGCCAGTGGAACAGTGAGGCTACAAGGAGCAGAGGTCACAAAGGTGCAGGACTTCAAGTACTTGGGGTCCACTGTCCAGGAAAATGGGAAATGTGGTAAAGAGGTGAAAAAGAGAGTCCAGGCAGGATGGAGTGGATGGAGAAAAGTTTCAGGAGTGATTTGTGACAAAAAGGTGTCAGCAAAGGTCAAAGGAAAAGTTTACAAGACAGTGGTGAGACCAGCTATGTTGTATGGTCTGGAGACAGTGGCACTGACAAAAAGACAGGAGAAAGAACTGGAAGTAGCAGAAATGAAGATGTTGAGGTTCTCCTTAGGAGTGACAAGGATGGATAAGATCAGGAATGAGATCATCAGAGGTACAGCACATGTTGAACAACTGGGAGATAAAGTTAGGGAGGCCAGACTGAGATGGTTTGGACATGTC
>JBBPBX010031602.1:0-12381 GCA_038048925.1 Garcialebias charrua
TGTGTAATGTTCACTTCAACATGTGTGTTGTTTGTGTTCACAGACAGACCAGCTCTCCTGCCTCCAGTGGCATCGCTGACCCATGTCAGACACCTGGACGCCTGCATACCTTCTGCATCCTCGCATCAGGACCAAACACTTGAACTGAACTCACATCTTACCTCTGAATGATGCTGCTTGTTCCTGCATCATCCTGCATCCTCCAGCATCCTCCATCACATCAGGACCAAACACTTGAACTGAACTCACATCTTACCTCTGAATGATGCTGCTTGTTCCTGCATCATCCTGCATCCTCCAGCATCCTCCATCACATCAGGACCAAACACTTGAACTGAACTCACATCCCTCTGAATGATGCTGCTTGTTCCTGCATCATCCTGCATCCTCCAGCATCCTCCATCACATCAGGACCAAACACTTGAACTGAACTCACATCCCTCTGAATGATGCTGCTTGTTCCTGCATCATCCTGCATCCTCCAGCATCCTCCATCACATCAGGACCAAACACTTGAACTGAACTCACATCCCTCTGAATGATGCTGCTTGTTCCTGCATCATCCTGCATCCTCCAGCATCCTCCATCACATCAGGACCAAACACTTGAACTGAACTCACATCCCTCTGAATGATGCTGCTTGTTCCTGCATCATCCTGCATCCTCCAGCATCCTCCATCACATCAGGACCAAACACTTGAACTGAACTTACATCTTACGTCGGCTTCTCTGAACTCACATGTTCACATTGATGGTTGCACTGCTGCATAAGCAGTCCCATCTGATCCAGGTTTGAACAGCAACTTTTGACAACCAAAGAGACTACCTTCACTTCAATCAAAGTAAGGGAACTTTCTTTTTTTATGCTGTTTCTGTGCTGGCTGGTTCTACCTTTCTAAAGTTCATGGAGTGGACACTACAGTACTGTATGGCACTGTTGTTTTTTTAAACATGATGCTTGCTACAGTACATCTTTCTGGAGGATGTCACTTGTTTCTGATGTTTGTTTGCAACATGATGCTGATGGATGTCATGTGTTCATGATGGGTGTGACTTGATTCTGATGGATTTGGCTTGTTCATGGTGGGTGTGAGTTGTTCCAGATGCATTTCACTGGTTTCTGATGGATGTGACACATGGTGTCACATGATGTCATATGGGTGTGACTTGGTTACAGTACAGTACAGTATTCAATGAAAGGGCAGAAAAGCACGTTTGTACTGTACAGTACAGTAAAAACTGTACAGGTATGTGTTTATAGATGAATGTGTGGTGTAATGTGCTAGCTAACTGGTTGTAAATAAAGTGTTGTGCATGTTTAAGGATCAGTATGTATGCTTCTTCAGTGTCATGTTGATAAACGAGTGCTTGGCGTCTCTTTAGCGCCCTTTTTTCCGATTTGCGAGCGAGGTTCCGGTTTAACGAGAGCCACGTGGGCTTGTTCTAATTTTGCGAGCGATGTTCCGGTTTTACGAGAGCCACGTGGTCTGTTCCAATTTGCGAGCGATGATCCGGTTTCACGAGAGCCACGTGGTTTGTGGCAACTTGCGAGCGATGTTCCGGCTTTACGAGAGCCACGTGTTTTGTTCCGATTTGCGAGCGAGGTTCCGGTTTAACGAGAGCCGCGTGCGGCCGTTCCTATTTACGAATTTTCGCTTTACGAGCGCCTCGTTGTAACGGATCTCGCTCGTAAATCGGGGACTACCTGTACTGTATTATTGTTTAGCATATGTCTTAGATCTTTGTATGCTGTTTCTTTTTTATACTTACGGTAATATTGCTGTGTTTCGGTGTAACTGGGGCCTTGAGTACATAATTTCTTTGCACCTCATGTACAGTACCACGTGATGGAAATGACAAAAAAGTCACATTGAACCTTGAACCAAATGTGGAATCGGAATAGAGTAGAAATCCAAAGAAGACGTTTAGGTTGAAATACAAGCGATTCTGTTGCTAAATGTGAAAGAAAAGAGAAGAATCAAGTTAGATGACAGTCAATAATAAATACTGCAAATCTAAAGGTCAGGTCTCTTGTTAATGAGTTCCTGAGGCTCAATGGGATTAACCTGTCTAAATAAAGGTTGAATGAATGAAAAAAGGGGCACCATAAAGGCAGATATCTAATTTCAAATTCCTTTTTTTTGTCAACTTCTTCGAAACCAGTAAAGTTACTGTTTTAACCTAACTTATCTTTTATATATACACTTTACTCAACAAATCTCAGTATAAATACATACCAAAACTTTTCCATCTCAACCTAATGTCCCCTTGTTGACCTATTTCAGTCACTGTGGCTGTTTCCATAAGTAAACAAAGGTACATAGTGATTTGCAGCCATTTACACGTTTTGCTCTCAAATTTTCCAATTTAGGGACACTTTAAAAATCAATATAAAATAAAACAAACCTGCAGATTTTGTTTTTTATGAAACATTTTTGGACCAGATTTCATGACATTGCTTTGAGTACTTTTTAGGGCTGCAACAACGAATCGATAAAATCGATAAAAATCGATTTTTAAAAGCGTTGGCAACGAATTTCATCATCGATTCGTTGTGTCGCGCGATTATGCTTCTTTCACGGCGCCGCAGAGCTGTTTTGTTCACCGGTAGAGCGTTGTCAAGGCTGGATGACTGAATAAAGTTTGAAGAAGAAAAAAAACTGCAGCGCGCTGCGTGTGTGTGTGGCTTCTGAACAGAGGGAGGAGGAAGGAGAACAGAGACTGTTTTCAAAGTCTATTTTACAAATGACCGACGCGACGCAGAGAAAACTGTAAGTCCTCCAAAGTGTGGGAGCACCTGACGCTTCATAAAGATAAAAAAGCTTTGAAAAGTGATGACGCGACACGAGATAACCACGCGGATGAAACGTAAACATGACGGGCTTCACCACGGTGTGAATGAAGGAAGAGCAACAGGTAAATCTCTACATTAAACCATATTTGTTCTGTTTCAAAGTGAGAAAACGTAATGTCAGTGTCTAGTAGCTGCTGCTTGTTTCTTAGCTGTGAGAGAGAACGTGTGTGTTTTTATTTTTAATGTCAAAAGTCAAAGTCAAAGTCAACTTTATTGTCAGATCTGCAATATGTACAGTGCAGGACATACACAGGACCGAAATTGCGTTTCTCTCAGTCCCTCGGTGCAACAGTAAACATCTAAACATTGAAACACTGAAACATATAATAATAGACATAAGCATAAAATAGTAAAACTAACACTGTCCTGAGTTTTTTGCATAGTGGTATAAGAGTATGAAAATTTACACCAACTCTAAAACTAAAACATTAAACATTTAATGAACATAATATTGTCCTGAGTTTTTGCATACTAGTATAAAAAAAGAGTATAAAAAGTATAACTAAAATAAACTAAAGGTTTCTAGCATTGACATTTGCAAAGTGGCAAAGCAGCGTATGAGTCAATGTACACAGTATATGTATGAGGTAGTAGTTGATGTTGTTGTAGAGGCAAAAAGTGGCATATGCAGTAAGGCACATTGGGCATCCCTAAATAAGACCGTTCAGAGCACACTGTATATGTACCAGCAGTGGTGTAGATATTAGAGTAGTGTAAATAAATGTAAACAGTAGTAATTACATGTAAGCAGTAGTAATAAAAGTAAACAGTATTAATAAATGTAAACAGAGAATGTAAACAGTATTATGATTATAGGCAGTGATGTAATACAGACATTAGTGCAAGTATGAGAAGTAGTGCAAACTGTATGAGCACATGACCGAGAGTTTAGTGATAACCCGTTTGATGACACAGAGTCTAGTGTTAAAAACTTTGTGTTGAGTGATAATATGTGAGAAAGTTTTAGTGTTAAGGCAGTTCAAATGGGAGGGGAGGCAGAGCAGGCAGAGTGTTTAGCATTCTGACTGCCTGATGAACAGAGCTGTCTCTCAGTCTGCTGGTTCGAGCCTGGAGACTCCTCAGTCTCCTCCCTGATGGCAGCAGTCTGAAGCAGCTGTGTAGTGGGTGTGTGGGATCACCTGCCATGCGGTGGGCTTTCCGATTGAGGCGTTTGCTGTGTAAGTCCTGCAGTGAGGGCAAGGAGGTGCAAGTAGTGTTTAAATGTGATTTATAAATCTAACACAAAGATGGTGATAATTTAATGATTTAGCTTCAACTTTTAATTTGCCGGCAAATTCTGAAGAGACTGCATTGTATGGAAGGATGAATTGCATTTAAACCGGAATTACAGTAATTTATTTCATCTACTCAAGTGTGTGTAATTAGTATTTTGTGTGTGTGTGTGTGTGTGCGTGTGTGTATGTTTAACCTAGCACTGTAAGTGAAACGAGGGATTTCTTGAGTTACTGTAAATTATGCTATAATACATATAAACTCTCTCTCATTCCAGAAAACGACAACAACAAACAATGACAGCCTTCATGATGGACAGATATCATGTACACCACAGCAAGCAGCAGAGACTGAAAGATCCTTACATGAACGTCACTGACATGAGGCCTCTGTCGATGGTTGAAGACGAAGACTTCACTGCCATGATACCCACTTTTAACCCAGGTTACAATGATCCACACTTGAAATGGTAAATGGACTGTACTGTACTTATATAGCGCCTTTCTATCTAATTGATACTCAAAGTGTAAAGCACTACATGTCCTCATTTACCCATTCATACAGCACTCTACTAGTTTACAAAGCTAATTGAACAAATCATTCTAAAGAGACTAATCAGAGCTTTAGCTCACATTCATACACCAATGGGGCACACATGGGGTTCAGTGTCTTGCCCATGGACACTTAGGCATGTGACTGCTGGTGGATTCCAACCCCCAACTCTTGCATTGGAGGACGACTGCTCTAACAACTCAGCCACAGCTGCCCCATCCAGGTTAAAACAATCCACACCTTTAATCCAGGTTACACTCGTCCCTCAAAAACACATTTTACAAAGTAGCTACATATTGTGCAGGTATAAAGCATACATTTGTATATATGTTTGTGTACATTTATTTTTTATTGAAGCTATTTGACTAACTTTTTATTTTTTAATTATTCAATATTTTACTAACAGAATAGTCAAGTAGCAACTTGTTTTTTGTGCGATTTGATATGTCAGTCAAATTTTGGAATAAAGAGGTGATAATTAAAACTTGTTTCTTTTTTCTTTTTTTTGGCCGATTCATCGATGAATTGAAAAAATAATCGACAGATTAATCGATTATTGAAATAATCGTTAGTTGCAGCCTTAGTACTTTTTAAGGGAACCATTCATTTTATGACACGATATATGCTTGTTGATTTGATTATCAAGACTTCCCATCTGTGTGATTTATTAGCATCTACTTCCAGGAACTTGGTTTTCCCAAGATTTTTATAAGAGTTATGTTAGGTTTTTGTGTTTTCTCTGTCATTTGCCCAAATAATAAATAATAAAAAGTGGTTATATTCTGTAAAAAAAATGAAAACGGTGACAGATAACTTTACTCGCTGTGAGCTTAAAAGGAGAGGGGAAGATCATACATACACTTTTGTAGGGGTTGTTAAAAAACATTTTTGTAAAAGTTAGAGCTGGGCGATATCTCGATATTTTAAAAATATCGGATTATATATATATATATTTTGTGATACAAGTTAAGACTTTCTCAATATAAAACAATATAGTTTTATACTTGAAAATCCTCCTGCTGTCTCTTTCTCTCATGTGGCCCCCTTCCTTCTCTCATTGAACACAAAGCCCCTCTGCCGCTCTCCCCTCCTTCCTGATTCTGCAGGAAGTGGGCGGTACGTTTAGCACAATAAGTAAACACGGCAGATATGAAGAGCAGCTGCCGCCGAGGGAAAACATAACAATGACTGTTCTTTCGGAGCTAAAAACCGTATTCCAAAAAAGATGGGACACTAAACAAACTGCGAATAAAAACTGAATGCAATGATGTGGAGGTGCCAACATCTAATATTTTATTCAGAATAGAACACAAATCACAGATCAAATGTTTAAACTGAGAGAATGTATCATATTAAGGGAAAAATATGTTGTTTCAAAATTTCATGGCGTCAACCAGTCCCAAGTGCATTTTTACCACTGTGTGGCATCCCCCCCTTCTTCTTACAACACTCAACAGATGTCTGGGGACAGAGGAGACCAGTTTCTCAAGTTTAGAAATAGGAATGCTCTCCCATTCATGTCTAACACAGGCCTCTAACTAGGGGTGCGAATCTCTGTGTCTGGAGAATCGATTTGATTCCGATTTTTGATGCACCGATTCGATTAAAAATCTATTTTCGATTCTAAAACGATTTTCATTCCAGGATCGATTTTTGATTCAGAATCGATTTTCGATTCTGAAACTATTTTCGATTCTAAAACGATTTTCGATTGAAATCATGAAAAGATTAAACAATAATGTACACAAATAAAACATTTATTTAAAACAATAATATATGCTTGTAGCAAACATTAATAATGTCAAATAATACAGTATAAATACAGCAGCCTGAACTGTGAGCAGATGGGTATATGAATAGAATGCAGCAGCTTTAACCGGGTCCCGGAGGTCACTGGTACCTATATCCAGCAGTCACTGTGCGAGAGGCAGGGGTCCCCCTGGACATGTCTCCAGTCAATCACTAATAATTCAAAATACAAATGTAAACAAAAATTTCAGCCTACTGTATTGCATAAACATTTAACTCAAAATAAAATAAACTTAAAAATCATATTGCATTCATCCGTGTTTCAAATGTGTATGGATGGATTTTGTTTAAAAGATTTGTTTGGTAAATCTTTTCAACAAAAGCCATCTATCCATCATCTTTACCCGCTTTATCCTCATCGGGTCCTGGAGGTCACTGGTTCGGGTCAGATTTCTTCTTCTTTCTGCCACCTTTCATTTTATGTATTCTTTCATATACTATGAGATATTTTCATTATGAAAAGTGTGTTATAAATTAAATTCATTATTATTATTATTAGATATGGTTTTATTTTCTTTATCTTTTGGATTTTAATGTAAAA
This sequence comes from Garcialebias charrua, assembly GCA_038048925.1. Taxonomy (NCBI): domain Eukaryota; kingdom Metazoa; phylum Chordata; class Actinopteri; order Cyprinodontiformes; family Rivulidae; genus Garcialebias; species Garcialebias charrua. The sequence goes on from JBBPBX010031602.1 coordinate 6,990, forward strand.
AAAAAAAAAGATTTTTTATTTTATTTTTTAGAATCGATTCTGAATCGCCAGGACTAAGAATCTCGATTCTTAAAAAAATCTATTTTTTTCCTGCACCCCTAGTTTTCAGTGTTGAATTATTTTAACTAAACTGTTCTGTTTTCAAGTTTACGGTTTTTCGTTTGCCATTAGAGATATGTTATGTGTGGGAACAATTAAACTTTTTGTCTTGGGTTAGATTTAAATAACAAGTAGGTCAGTGCTTTTATTGAGGCAAGAAGCAAATTGATGTATCCAGTAATTGTTATAAAACTACATTTACTACCAAAATTTAGGAAGGAAATAGCAGTAATCTATCACTTTACAATTAGTTGCTCTGAACTGAAATACAATAGTTGCTCTGAACTGAAATACAAGAGGTTGCCGCTACGGTTACAGCTCAGTGTCATGATGGTATAAAACAATATTGTGATGGTATTAAAAAGGTATTAAAAGGTATTGAATTTAACTTAAGAATTTCTGTATACTATATACCCTGAATTAAGAGTTTTGAATTTTGTTTTCGCCACACCGTGAAAATTGTAATTCATCATCCATCTATCTGACCATTTCTTCCCTAATAGGTTGTACAGTAAATTGAGAGTACAGTAATTGTTTTACTTCTGAAAGCCTCTTTGTAGATTTTTTTTCTTTCTAGACAGGACTTTCTAGAAAATAATAGTGACTCATTACTAGCATAGGTATTTAGCAAACTAACAAAAGATTAGCTTTTACTTTTTTGTTCACAAGTAAAAACATTTTCTTCCATGGTTGAAATGTAATTATCAGGCTTGACAGTAAACCAAATTTGGTATTCTGACAAAACAGAAGCTATTTTTTTTTTAGTTTTTTGAAACGTTTAAAATTCAGCATTATTTTCTGACTTTATAAATTAGTAATCCTATATTAATATTTAGTTGCAGCCGGCTGCACTGGGGCTATGGTATGTATGCTTTACCTGTTTTTCCATTTGTTTTTGTGTGAAACTGGTGTCTATCTCCAGCAGTCACGGTGTGAGAGGCTGGGTACACCCTAGACAGCATGCAAGTACATTTTGTATGTTGCCTATGTGCTGCCTGTTTGTTTGTTTGTTTGTTTGTTTGAACAGCACTTTGGTTGGCCTTGTTGCTGTTTTAAGTGCTCTATAAATAAAATGGTATGGTATGGTAAATCCATCACAGGACCACATAGAGCGTTTTGCCACTCTCTTTACACTCATCAGTTCTGCAACACATCGTACTAGTTAAGAGCCTTGTCATTGCTGTTAGCCACCCCCGTTTAGCCCGGTTTATGGCACCATCTTATTCATGGTTCCGACTGAACTGTTCCGAGGTGACGATTTTAATATAAACGGGCAGCAGCCGTTGATTGGCCAACAGAGCTACTTCACTGGATGACCTGCCCGGTTAGTTTTATTCACATGTTCTAGTTTTGTAGAATCTACTTCAGTATGGAAATGCAAATAGCGTTGTGAACCAATAATGAGGTCCAGACCTTTTTTCATTCATTCAACCTTTATTTAGACAGATAAGTTACATTGAGCCTCGAAAACTCATTTACAAGTGAGCTCTGCTTAGACAGACAAAAAGTAATGAAATTTGACACATTAGGAAATGGAGGCAAAAAAATTCCTATTCTTGCCTGAGAGAAAAAATTCTAATATTAAAAAACACCTCGCACAAATAAGCACATAGTGATGTAGACATTCTGCAGAGGGGGGGAGACACCGAGAACAATGAGCAATGTTCATAGAAGCTCTCAAGGGCACTGTAAGGGTTCTGATAAGGATGGAATAATCAGCCAACTCCCTCCGAAGAGATCCGTAAACATTCTCGAGGATGTCGGGGAATGGCCAAGGTCAATGCTAATGAGAATCCAAGAGTCCTGAAATGATGACAGAATGTTTATTCAGCTGGTTCACTCTGGTTGACGGAGTTCCCCGATGGGCAGGTTTGAGCGTCAGATTACATGTCCTCCAGGCGTATTCAGATAAAGTGGCCTTCGTCAGCCGGGGGAGTCAGATTCAGATAACACACAGTTGTTTTGGGTACAGGCAGAACATAATGACATCTGCCTTGAGTCTGTGTTGGTCCAAAAACGGTTCCGAAAAAGTCCAAATTATATGGCCACACACACCGATGGAACGTACCTGAGTAAAAATACCAGAGATCTGATCCATGGACCTTACCAAGCTCCGCCCACAGGGCCGCGTTTCATTGGCTAATGCCCATTTCACGTCACAACGCAGCTACCAGGGGCGTGACCGTCTCACAAACAGAAGCCACAGTAGTATTAAACACATACTAATTTACTGTGATGCATGCTCAATAATCCAGGTAGAAAGATTTAAAAAAGCTAAGTCTGGTCCTCTGGACCAGAGGAATGTCCGGAGGACCACACTTAGCTTTTTTAGACATGCTAATTTACATTGTGAGCTTGTGCACGACCGCATTTAGTGTATCAGACCAAGGCACACTCAAACATTTGCCAACAACATAAATCACTGATTTCAAAAGTAACCCTCAAAGCCATGAATGCCCGACTTACCCAGCCTTGCAAGAACAATAGGCATCAGTGATCTTGTCCACAGCTATATTAATGCTGAGGGTGTGAGGATCTGCTGTTTTCCTCATCGACCGATAGCATTTTGCTGTGACGTGCACAATGTTGGAGGCATTGCGTGGCTTAAACAACTTGATGTCGTCCAAAAAAGATGATATGAAGCCTGTCTTCTCTTTGAAGAAATGTTATCAAATTGTGTAGAGGGACCAACTGGCCAAATAAGTCCATAGTTTTTTGTTTGGAAGATATGCAAGAGAGGCTCAGAAGCAGTTTCACAGACAGACAGAGCAGCAAAGCAAAGCAGCCTGGGAGGGGGAGTGTGTCCTCGGCAGAAGCAAGTGGTGAACCTTTCTGTCTTTGTTGGCAGATCATAGAATTCAGCATGAGCTGAATGGCGCTATAAGAAACAAATAAACAAATTTGACGCAAAATATCGGAGATGATCGTGCAAGATGGCTACATGTGCCGGGATAAGCTATTAGAAAAATCAAAAGTCAAATTACAGTTACGATTCATTCATTCATTCATTCAACCTTTATTTATACAGGCTAGCCTCGTTGAGTCACGGAGATGCCCACCCACAGAGTGGGGAAACAAGTCACAGTGGCAGTTCACTACACCTAAGAAGAATTGATGAGATGAGAACCGATTGAGTCGTAATTATCAGGGCAAAGCGGTTATAGAGGCAAGACAACCATTCTTACATGCACAACTTTCATGTTACGGTCTGTGTGAGGAAACCAGAGTACCTAGAGAAAACCTACGTGCATGTGGGGAAAAAAAGGAACCTCCGTCTAGAAAAGTCCATGGCCGTGAGGTGATTCTATGGCCTTCTCGCCGAGAGAGAATGGCTCTCACCACTGATCCACCATGCCACCCTCCAAGCTACATACCATTAATAAAATAAAACTCACTGGCTGGAACAGAATGAGTGAAGCACTTGCATTTTACATTTGGTTCAGTCAGTGGATGAAAATGATGATAGTGTAATTCACCACATATTTTGGCTTTTACGACATTAATTTATTGCAAAGTTATTGATGTATTTGATTACACTAATGCTCCTACAGTTTCAGAATCTGTTTCAGTTTACAGATGCATCATGAGTTACTGCATTATTGTTAGTAAAAAAACAACTACTGTACTTTCAGACTACTGAAGAATATCACCTACTGCAGGGCTCAAAATATAATTTTGACAAGGGATAAACAAGCACATGCAAGTAAAATAAAGATGTGGGTGGACAGGTTACTGTAAAATCAAATGGATGATTGAGTAACCAGCAGATGAGTCATGCTTAAAGACCCAAGGCCTATGCTTCTGCACACATTGCTCCGGTTTTGCCTTGATCTCAGTGTGGGGGCCTCCTAAAACCCCTCCCCAGAGCTGGTCTGAGAGTGGTGAGCAGTGGTGTGCTTATCTTCTCCTGCACACGGTCACACCACGTATGCACTTTGTGCTGGTCTGACAGGGTTGCAAGCATACTACTGTCATACCTGTACAGTAAACTCGGCCTTTGTCAGAACTTCCTCATACTGTTCACAGTATCATATTCTATGAATTAAAGGAAGTTAAAAAGTAGAAAATATGTAGAATGTTTGCTTGAACCACAGGGTTTCTGTAGTTTTCACTCATCATTTGGTTTGTTGGAAGACTCTGGTATGCGATCTTGACACTGATGTCATCTTGCTTGGACACGTCCAAGGAATGAGGAGTGTCTTGGAAAACTGCCATGACAACAGGGTCTTTTTATAACGAGCATTAACTCAACTTAATTAAATTAATTTAGGTTGATTTTCTAAGGAAAATAAAATAGTCAACATTTACCGGTAGTATATATTGGCTGTGCATTGTAGGTAAATAGTTGTACAAAGTTAAGCATTGTGATACAGCTAATGCTATTTTTTTTGGGTGCATTTTGTATGGCTGAACTTTCTGTAAAATCTTAATATTTCTTTATAATTTGTATTGCCTTTTTAGCCTGCCCTCTTTTAGTCGAACATTTTTATTCAACAACTCAACATAGCATTTCTTTATAAGGGCTTGTTTTATGCTATGATTCCGAAGATGTTCTTGTCAGCTTTTAGCTAGAAAGCATGATGCTTAAAATAGGTCTGCTGCTGCTGTGCAACAGTGGGACACATGAATAAATCCTTTAGCTATAAACAATGCTTACTTGACAGCCACTGCATCCATAATGTTTTAGAAAAGTCTAAATTATTCTAATCTCTGTACTATATTCCAGAAAGAGTAAATAAAAAGCATAAACACTTCATGGACCAATTCTTGACTAGACCAGTGGTTGGTGCATGGAAGCGCCTGTATTGTTTTATTTTTTTCTGCTTAATTTAATTTCCAGATTATTCTGTCTGCCAAGCAGACAACACATTATAATTGATTGATGTGTGGTTGAGTAAAGTTGTGTTAAAAGCTGCAGCTGAATTCTTTTCAGATCAGCACAGATGGCAGGCTTCAGCCTGTTTGTTCATACCTGTTATCATTCCATTCCTCTCCCCTTCTTCCCCTTACGAATGTTTGCCATTTGTTTATTTTCATGTATTTCCCCCCATTCTTTTATTGTCTTTATATAATCCCCTAGTAAGATGAAAGTCAAGCTGGTGCCAACTCTGGTGGCCATGAAAGTTGCACTCGGATAGAAATACTGTAATCTGAAAATGGAACAAACTACTTGGCATACTCCACCTCAATCAATTTTACTTGTTTTTATTGGGTGAATTTTATTTAAGTAAAAAACGGACATGAACAACTTTAACATCTTGTTTTGTGTAGAGAACGTTTGCAAAAAACAATT
>JBBPBX010031602.1:13919-34414 GCA_038048925.1 Garcialebias charrua
CCACAAAGGTGCAAAAACATGCATGTCTGGTTAATTTGTAACTAAATTATTCCTAGGTGTGAGTGAAAGAGTGAATGTTTGTCTAGTTTGTCTTTATGTGGCCCTGTGATGGACTTGCAACCTGTCCAGGGTAGGGGTGTGAATCTCTGTGTCTGGCGACTCGATAAAATAGGAACAAATATAGGAGTGCATAATATTCTCTAACTTAAATTACCAGTATAGGTTAGCTTAGCTGCCTGGCTTTTTCTAAAATAAAATAAATCTAGGAACAAATAATTCAGTCATCCATCCATCATCCATTATCTTTACCCACTTCTTTCTTTTCGGGTCGCGGGGGTCACTGGTGCTGTCCATATCCAGCCATCACAGTGCGAGAGGCGCGGGACACTCTGGACAGGTGTGTCCAGTCCCATCACAGACAAATAATTCAAAATGTATAAATACAAAAGTAAACAAACGTCAGTCTACCATAGTGCATTAAACTTTAACTCAAAATAAATACAGCCTTCACAGTTTTTTTTAAAAACCATATTGCTCTAACATTTGCTATATTTTCAAAACGTAACCTAATATAAAATATACAGACGTCACAGTCTTAACCATATCGATTCATATTTGGTAAATATTTAACTAAATTTTCCAAACCTGTGCAAGTCTGCACAAAAACTATTCTGAACTGTAATTTATAATCTATCCAAACTGTATCATTTAGAACTGGCTCCAGGTGATGTGTCTCATCTGGCCTCTCTTCAACCTGTTAAAAGACAAATTACATCAAGTTTTTTTGTATAACTTGTCTGTAAGTTTTAGTATAATATGAGAAAAAAAAGTTACCTTTGAGCTGCAGCTGGTGCTTTAATCAAAGCTTCTCCCACTGTATTTTTGTTATCACTAAAAATCTACGTACGTGAAGGAATAACGTACCTTGGGTCCATCGTATTAAAAATAAACTTAAACCACTCGCCTTAGACTAAGCTGTATGCTCGTAAATCCTTTGTGATATAGCAGGAGATGGAGTGGGAAATCTTCTGCCCTTGGGGAATCAGCTGGAAGTTTGTTCGCCCAAGGGTTCGCTGGTCAACTGCTTCGCTTTCATCTTCCTTCCACGCATTTGTTGTATTTCCAAAATGCTGTACCACATTTTTATTTTACAAACTGGCAAACAACAGTGCTCTTGTAAAGCTCTGTCTTCTCCGTAACATTGTAGAATCTGAAATGACTTTACACTGAGTTCTAACAACGAAGGAGTGGGTTGAATCACGCTGTCCTCCGCTCCATGCTAGTGGGACTCCATTCAGGTAAAGGGAGCTGGCTAACTATCTTGCTGTACGGTGGCCTACAAGGCTAAATTCTATGGTGATGGGTGGACAGATTATGCAGTATGCTCGGGAGTAGGAGCAGAAAAAAATGCAACTTAAACCCATATTAAAATCCATTTATGGGCCTTTAGAATCGATTCAGAATCGCTAGGACTAGAAATCTAAATTCTTTAATTAATCTTTTTTTCCACCCCTAGTCCAGGATTTGTCCTGCTTCTCAAGGCTCTTTCACAAGACATCTCACTCTGGGGCTGAGACACATTCTGGCTGCCTTGGTGTGATTTCTGCATAGGCCAAGATGGGGGTGGGGTGAGTGTCATCGTTAGCCCTCATCTGGTGCGACTCTGTGCCGCCCAGTAAGGTAGTGATAAATGCAGAATGGCCAATACAGTACCGTAAAAATCGGCGTATAACACGCAGTTTTTTACTCATTTGAATGTCCTGCGTGTTATATGCCGAAGCGTGTTATTTATGGATTTTTTTCCCCCCATATTTTTAGTAGGGATGCAACGATCCACATTTCTCACTTCCTATCCGATACTTAGTAAGTGAGTATCGACCGATACTTCTCCGATCCGATACTGTTCAGGTACGTGACTCTGTTTAATGAAACTTTTGTACCCAAACTATTCATTTTAACACTGTGTGGGATAAACCCAATGAAGACACTCTGAAGCCTTACAATAGGGAACCCACTGACTTTAACAGCACACAGGACAGGAGGCAATTATACCACACACATGTCCTCCTTACTCATGGTGCAGCTGAAAAAAACTAAAAAAGCGCTAAGCATGATAGGAAAGATAACTCAGCCACTCCCCTTAAAGGTTCAGTATGCAGTTTCTGTAGAACTGCAGCACTTAGAAAAAATTTCAACAGGCAAAGCATTCTGATCCCTCCCCCTCAGAGCCATATATGGCTCTGCTCTCCCATGGTCTGCTGAAATTCAAATTCAAGCTCTGTTTTTATTGGCTGATTCAAATTCAAGCTCTGTTTTTATTGGCTGGTTACAAACTCTGTTTTTATTGGCTGGAAAATGGCGTGTCACCTTTTCTTTTTAGAAATGCTTATTTACCACCTGGAGAAGCAAGGGGACAATATTTTATTTAATTTTTTTCAGAGATTACCTGGCTAACATCAGTCTTTCAGGAGGTAGTGACCGAGTGAAGAAATATGTTTATAAAAAAGCTACATACTGAAGCTTTAACCACTAAGAGAGTGTATTTTGTTGTCTTTCCCATAATGTTTAGCGTTTTTTTAGTCTTTCTCCATAAATCTGGAAAACTAAAAACAACAGTAGCTCATGGCTCACTGCTAAAGCTGGAAAACTAAAAAAAAACGCTAAGCATCATGGGAAAGACAACAAAATACACTCTCTTAGTGGTTAAGGGGAGTGTGTTGTCTTTCCCATCATGCTTAGCGCTTTTTTTGTTTTTTCAGCTTTAGTTGGACTAACTATTGGTTATAATGGGAAAGACAACAAAATACACTCTCTTAGTGGTTAAGGAGAGTGGCTGTGTTGTCTTTCCCATCATGCTTAGCGCTTTTTTAGTTTTTTCAGTTGCACCATGAGTAAGGACATGTGTGTGGTATACAAGCCTCCTGTCCTGTGTGCTGTTAAAGTTAGTGGGTTCCCTTTTGTAAGGCTTAAGAGTGTCTTAATTAGGTTGAACTCACACACTGTTAAAGCAGTCATAGGATGTGATTGAACAGAAGTGCTCTTTGAAGCTAGATCGGAAAAGTATCGGCAGGCTGGATCCAATATCCGATACTTACCGGTAAATAGTGCTGGTATCAGGACCGATACTGGTATCGGATCGGTGAATCCCTAATTTTTAGACCAATTTTTGGCTTGGATATCGCCGTTTTTCATTTTGGGCAAAAAAATTGTGCAGTACCACTTTTGTCCGCTAGGGGGACACTTCCAAAGGAGTACACCGACCGTTTCTAGCTCATGTGTCCGAAAAGCCTCCTCTGCTCGGACTGCTCTGTCGCTGCCCGGCCTCCTGCTCTGGAGCTAAGCACAATTAGCTGTTTTGTTAGCTGTTTTTTTAGCAAGATAACTCATAAACCACATCGCAGATTTTCTTGAAACTTACAGAGCGTAATTATTTGTGGTCATTTACAAACTGTTAGCTGAAGATATTTAGAGCTAAAAAAAAATCGCTCTTTTAGCTGTTAGCAGTTAGCTCCGTGAACAGATACCTACTGTTTAGATAAACCACTCAACAGATATTTTTTATGCTTACACAGTGCAATTATATGAGCTTAATTTACAAACTGTTGACTTGTATAAGACATTTGAGATAAAATTCAATTTTTTTACAATTTATTTTAGTAGCGCACAAGACTGTTTTGGAAGAAGTCAAACCGAAACAATTTAAATTCAGCAGATTAGACCATTTCGTGAATTGATTAAGAACGGTTAAGCTCAGGAACCCTTGTGCTATAATGTCAGCTAAGAAATATATTTTTTCTCAGCAAAGAAATAATTGTTTTTACCGTGTTAATCTTGTAAAGTCCATGCTGGCTCGCTCCAGTGTATCCTCAGAGAGAGTCTTCTCCACCCCTGGAGATATCATCACTGTGCAGAGAAGTGCACTTCTCCCAGAGCACGTCGATCAGATTCTATTTCTAAACAAAAATCTGAGGAGAATGTAGCTCACTTGGTCTGCAGAGTAGACTTTCTGTTTAGAGTTCACTTATTAGTCAGGGTCTATCTACAGGCCTTAAAGACCGTGTAAAGTGAATTTCAATATTTTCTTAAATAAACATTATAAATGTCATAATTGTAATGTTGTAAATGAGTAAAAAGTCTCAAAATTGTAGCTCAATTAATTTTGGAGTTATAGATGAAACTGTGTATAAAGATATGTCTTTTTCAGGATTTTTTAGGCGTGGTTTAAACGGGACCGCGTTTCGTCACGCGGTCCTCATTAGTATAGCCCCACCCCCTGCAGCTCCAGCCGTATAAATTCGCCTCGGTGGAGCCGTTCACTCGCGAATCGCAGATAGCATCAGATAGCAATAGCATAGATATTTTGTTCATTGTTAGCTAGCTAATCAATTATGCCTCGTTCGTGCATCTTCCCTGGATGTCGCAATGGTCAGGGCACCCGTACAAATCATAACATGTTTTTATACCGCGTGGTTTTATACCGAGTATCTGTAGTGCCTGGATAGGTCAATGGATAAAGCGCTTGCCTTCCGTCCCAAACTCCACGGGTTCAATTCCCGCATGGTACAACTCTTTTTTTTTTTTTATTCATTCCAGATTAAAAACACACAAGAAAACTATTTACAAAAACAGCGTAACTCTTGGAAAAAGTAACTGCTGTTACAGAATTCAGATAAAAACAGAGCAGGTTTACTGGCTCTGCTGTCTGCCTCTCCACTGTGGGACACGAGCAGGACACGAGCGCAGCTGCGCTGAAACCACGCCCACGCACTGACACGCCCCCAGCGTTCCAGGGCAAGGCAAAATCATGTTTTTTCATGATTTTTGAGACTTAATTTTATAAGGTAAACAATGTTTTTAATCAGTCAGATTTATATGGGTGATTAATAACACATATTTATGCCATGTGACAAACTAAAAACACACGTTTAATTTCACTTTACACGTTTTTTAAGCTGCTCTGCTAAGATGGGTGCATTTGAAGTTAAATGTTCTTCATTACTTGAATTAGACTGTTTTGGAGAAGTCATATTACTGTTTACTTACCAAGCAGAAGTGATTCCTTCAGATGTTAAGTGTCAAGGTTAAAAAGGTTTCAAACTATTCAGAGCAGGGTACTTGGTGCACTTTATTTACTTTACAAATGCATGTAAGCTACAGTTTTTACTGTTTCAATTGAAAAAAAACATGTTTTCTCACAACTTCTTTGATTCATTTTGTCCAGCTGTCGAATTTAAAGAGCGACTCCACACCCTGTGGATCGGTAACTCCTCCCCCGAAGCAGTTTGAAATTTTCCCTCAAAATAGGCGTGTCGAGAGTCAAGCAGGGGAGGAGGTTGAGGTTGTCCTGTGTTCACGCCCCCTCTAGTGGTAAACTCCCACCCCTCCCCAAGATTAGATTTCAAAATGGCGGATAGTCACGTCTTCAGTAAGTAAATACCTAAACTTTTACCAAAATAACAGTTGTAAAATGTTGTTGCGTGCATTTAATCACACACACACACAGCTTATGCGTATGCTTCTGAACACAGAACACATTAAAAACCTGTTTAGCTGCATGGCATGCGGTGTACAGCTGTGTTTTTGTCATTTTAATTTGCCACATCTTATTACTTAGCACATTCCAAAAGTAACGTTTCATAATAAATATTATAAAATATTGATTTTTCCTACCCTCTATAGGGTAGGGTTTGTTTGACGCTTTGGCTTATTTTTGTTATGCAACCCAGAACTAAACACACATTGTTTTTTGAATTGACTATTAATTAGCACCAAACAGTGGTAAAATCTTTTATTTGGTTTCCAAATACTGTATCCGTGTTTAGAAACATTAGATAAGCTTGTACAATATATATTTGTTAGGACATGTATACAGTATTTGTTTAAGCTATGTGTCAGCTAATCAAAACTGGGCACAGCACAGCTGATAAGATTAATGAGAAAATATTGAGAAAATATTTCTTAATGCAAACCAAACCAATTGCAATAAATTTAACAATACATGTACTGTGTATCCTTTAAAATGTTCTTTTCAGATAACTGTGATGACTCAAAGCACCCAGCAGCCACACAGAGTAATTGCAGCCAGGATTACTTTAACCAAGAAGATGATGCAGAGTCTCGGCCAGAGCTTCATCTCCTGAGACCTGCATCCACGACAATGTTGGTACAGCCGAGACCCTGGTGTTCGTTTCTGGCTGGAAGGTGGGGCATCCTGAAGGTGGTTGGGACTCCTCGTTCTGCTGTCCACTGCGTCCAAACAGAGGAGCTGGGGTGGTGTCCCATGTGTTTTCAGAACCTTTTGTTGTTTTGAAGTAACTTACTGTTAATAAAATGAATCATAGACAACTAGTTTTTGTAATCAATTTGTTTATTTATTTTTTCCCTCATGCATGAGGACAAATCTGGGACACGATGCAGCGGTCGACTTCCCTCACTCCATCCCGACCCTGGATATTTGCAGTCCTGAAAAGAGAAAAGATCAAAAGTTTAATCTGAGTAAATGTAACATTTCAATGGAGAAAGATGTTGATTCAAAATTTCACAGTGTCAACAAATCCCCAAAATGTTGGGACAGGTAGCAATGAACAAATAAACAAGAATTAATGTTGCATAAACTTTTTTAAAACTTTTTTTATATAAATGTCCGCCATAATAAAAGTAATAAATAAAATAATAAAAACATAATTAATAATATTAATACCTGCAGACAGAGGGTAGGGTACAAAAGTAATAAATAAAACATGAATACATGTACCTGGTGAATCAGCTCTCATATATGTCACCTCCAAAGTGACATGTCTACACGTCTCCTTGATGCTTGATGTCTGTGAAGCACGGCTCAGATTGGATGTGGAACGCCTCATGGAAATAAAAAAAGAACAACACATTTTAATCACCTTACAAACAAGCATACTGTACTTGTTTTCACTTTGTTGATCTGTTAAACAGATGACCCAGTGCAAAATAAATACTGCTGCCCATGATACTCATTCACAAGTACACATTATTTTATAAATACCTTTGATGCACAACATTATTATTTGCAGCAAAAGTACACCGTGTCTAAAACATCGTACTGTAACTAGTACAACAGCTAAAATTAGCGCCAGCTAGTCTCCATTGTTTTTTTATGTCACGGTCTTCTTTATCAGAGTTCATAAGAGTTCACACACTCTGCGGTGTTCATAAGAAACACTAGATTTTGAGCATTTAAACACAACCACAAACTAACGTTGATCAGCAACAGATAAAAACGCCACGACCTTGTGGGGCCACACCGAAGCAAAGCTGCAGGTCGCAAACACAGCACATGAAGAAACACGTCATGTACTCAAAAGATAAATTATGGAATGAAAGGTGTAAAATGGTACTCACCTCCAAACGGATTGTAACCTGATGGTGTAAGGGTGGGTGAACATCAGTTTGAAGAGCTTTCTTGGAACATCGTGGCTCTTCTATGCTAATGCTATGTTGCTAATCGCTAATCCAACCCCTGAACTCTGGAGGGGGAGTGACCTGGGAGTGACCTTCTCGGGGGAGTGGCTCCACTTTTATACACAGGCAGCAGCGGATGTGACGAAATTGGGCGAAAATTAATGACTGTGCGAATCGTAAACTAATGAGAAAATCAGGGTGCAATACCACAGTTCAACCCATAGGACTACAGATACTCGTTTTTAGACCAAATATTGCCGATTTTAACTAATACGCACAAATACATGAAAAATAACTCAAAAATAGTGCTCAGAAACATTTTAAACACATTCTAGGGAGTTTATCAGCTAAAAAAAGTTAAATTTGGGTTTAGTTTCACTTTAAGTCTGTGTCTATGTCCAACCAGAGCCAAGTATTGTGTAGTTGGTGCTTTTAATCAGTTTTCAGTTAAATTAATTCAATCCAAGTATATAAGAGTCTCAAAATGTCACCAAAATCACTCTGTCCCTTTAAAATCTTTCAGAAAATCGCAATATTGTATTGAATAGTATAGTTTGCTGAATATCGCAATATATATCGTATCGTGAGCAGAATATTGTGTATCGTATCGTGAGATTACTGTATCACTACAGCCCTATTCCACGCTGCCCTTTTTATTTCAGAAAACTTAAGTCTGTGCAGCAAGTGGCCAGCTTCATCTGTGATTTATGAACAGCCAGAGAAAGATTAAAGACGGACTGGTCTGTGTGACCATGTAATGAGCTGTTCTATGAGCCTACAGTGACCTCTGGAGATAGGTGCCAGCTGCCCCACAACCCATCCATTCATTGTCTTCACCCGCTTTTTCCATTTTGGGTTGCGGGGGGTCACTGGTGCCCATGTCCAGCCATCACTGTGCAAGAGGTGGGGGACACCCTGGACAGGTCTCCAGTCCATCACAGGGACACATACAGTGGAGAGGACAAGTATTTGTTACACTGCTGATTTTTCAGGTCTTCCCACTTGCAAAACATGTAGAAGACTGTAATTGTTATCATAGGTACTCTTCAACTGTGAGTGATGGAATCTAAAACACAAATCCAGACAAATACATTGTATGATTTTTAAATAATTAATTTCCATTTCATTGTGTGAAATAAGTATTTGATCATCTATCAACCAGTAAGAATTTTGGCTCTCACAGACATGTTACTTCTTCTTTAAGAAACCCTCCTGTTCTCCACTCATTACCTGTATTAACTGCCCCTGTTTGAACATGTTAGCTGTATAAAAGACACCTGTCCACACACTCAATCAGTCAGACTCCAGTATCTCCACAATGCCCAAGACCAGAGAGCTGTGTAAGGACATCAGGGATAAAATTGTAGACCTGCACAAGGCTGGGATGGGCTACAGGACAATAGGCAAGCAGCTTGGTGAGAAGGCAACAACTGTTGGTGCAATTATTAGAAAATGGAAGAAATGCAAAATAATGGAAAATCTCCCTCGGTCTGGGGCGCCATGCAAGATCTCACCTCGTGGAGCATCAATGATCTTGAGGAAGGTGAGGAATGAGCCCAGAACTACACGGCAGGACCTGGTCAATGACCTGAATAGAGCTGGGACCACAGTCTCAAAGAAAACAATCAGTAACACTCTACGCCGTCAAGGATTAAAATCCTGCAGTGCACGCAAGGTGCCCTTCCTCAAGCCAACGCATGTCAAAGCCCGTCTGAAGTTTGCAAACGACCATCTGAATGATTCAGAGGAGGAATGGGAGAAGGTCATGTGGTCTGATGAGACAAAAATAGAACATTTTGGTTTAAACTCCACTCGTCATGTGTGGAGGAAGAAGAATGATGAGTACAACCCCAAGAACACCATCCCAACCGTGAAGCATGGCGGTGGAAACATCCTTCTTTGGGGATGCTTTTCTGCAAAGGGGACAGGACGACTGCACCGTATTGTGGGAAGGATGGATGGGGCCATGTATCGTGAGATTTTGGCCAACAACCTCCTTCCCTCAGTAAGAGCACTGAAGATGGGTCGTGGCTGGGTCTTCCAGCATGATAACGACCCAAAACACACAGCCAGGGCAACTAAAGAGTGGCTCCGTAGGAAACATCTTATGGTGCTGGAGTGGCCTAGCCAGTCTCCAGACCTGAATCCAATAGAAAATCTTTGGAGGGAGCTTAAAGTCCGTGTGGCCCAGCGACAGCCACGAAACCTGAAGGCTCTGGAGGAGATCTGTATGGAGGAGTGGGCCAAAATCCCTGCTGCAGTGTGTGCAAACCTTGTCAAGAACTACAGGAAACGTCTCATCTCTGTAATTGCAAACAAAGGTTTCTGTACCAAATATTAAGTTTCTTTTTCTGGTGTATCAAATACTTATTTCACACAATACAATGGGAATTAATTATTTAAAAATCATACAATGTATTTGTCTGGATTTTTGTTTTAGATTCCATCACTCACAGTTGAAGAGTACCTATGATAACAATTACAGTCTTCTACATGTTTTGCAAGTGGGAAGACCTGAAATATCAGCAGTGTATCAAATACTGTACTTGTCCTCTCCACTATAAGAGACAAATGAGACAAAACAAACATTCACTTTCTCACTCTCACCAATCAGCCTAACATACTGTACATGTTTTTGGTCTGTGGGAAGAAACCAGAGAAAACCCCATGCATGCATGGAGAGAACATGCAAATTCCACCCAGAAAGGCCCCCGGACCAGAATTTGAACCAGGGCAACCTGCTCGCTGAGAGGCAGCAGCTCTACCAACTGTGCCACCGTGCTGCCACCCCACAACCCAAAAAGGAAAAGGCTGGTAAAGAAAATGAATGAATGTGCAGTTTGCTGAAGTTCACATTAGTTCAACTAAATCTTCACAAGTGTAGTTGAACTAATGTGATGAGATTGTAAAGTGAATGTTTGTGACTTCAAGTAAAAGCAAACCCCCAAAAAATCTAAATGTTTGTAGATTAAAGGAGCTGTATGTAACTTTTCTAACAATAAATTTTTAACATATTTCTTCACTCTGTCACTACCTCCTGACATACTGATTTTAGACAAGTAATCTCTGAAAAAAACTATTGTCCCCTTGCTTCTCTAAAAGCATTTCTAAAAAGCCACAGTGACCCACCGTTAACCAGCCAATAAAAACAGAGTTTGTAACCAGCCAATAAAAACAGAGCTTGAATTTGAATCAGCCAATAAAAACAGAGCTTGAATTTGAATTTCAGCAGAGCAAGGGGGCAACAGAGCCATATATGGCTCTGAGGGGGAGGGACCAGAAACGTGTCTCTGTTCAAAATTTTCCAAAGTTCCAGCGTGTTCCAGAAATTACATACTGAACCTTTAAAGTATAATTGACTCAAAAATGACTTTGCCAACAGGGTGGGGCCAGCTGTTCAGTTATGAATCAGTTTAAAAATAAAATCCAGTCTTGCACACCAATGATGCAGTCTTTGTTTCCTCAGAAAAGTTTATGTGCAAAATTTAGCTTGTCCACAAGACGTCCACACCTACCGGTAATTGTTTTATAACTAGACTTGTTTCACACATTCACCTCCCGTTTATTCAAGAAGAAAAGCGTGTCTGGTGGTCACTCCCTTTGTGCTACTTTTCTAACTAACCTAACCTCAGACTCAAAACATAATACAGCAGGAGGAAAAGAACAGTAAGAACATTTAGGACCTTGTTTGAAAACAATGACTGAAGAGTCCTTCATTTTTTAAATATTTTTATACTGTAAATGACGAATGGGTTACTACAGGTAACTATGGCAATGTGGATAATTCAGCACTTAAAATCTTAGTACCGGTAGCTTTGTTCTTCCAGAAGAGTATTACTCATTTGTATAACTGTGCATTGGCTGCTGATGCACTGTTGAGCTAGTATGACCGACTAAGGGCTATTTTGAGAGGTGAGGCTTTCTATTTCAGTGATGATATTGCTGCTTTTTATGGATTTCACTAAAATCTACCATAGTCACTCATACTTGTAAAAATTTATACTTGCCAAATGTCCAAATAAAGAGATTTTATTTTTGTTTCAAAGTTACAAGTTTACATAAATTTTCTTAGTATTTGGCAGGATTGTCTTTAAACTGTATGATTTAGGTTAAGCGGTTTTAGTTTTCTTTAAGGTTCACACAATAGGAATTTCCTACCATTCTTACAGACAAAACTGGTGGGACTGAGTCAGGCTTGTAGGCCCCCCTTGCTCATACCTTTTTGGCCCTGTCCATTAGGGGTGGGCGATATGGCTCAAATATTGTGATATTTCAGAGCATTCTGACGATAACGATAAATTTCGTGATACAACAAAAAAATCATAGTTATTTATTTGACAAAATTAACTCAACATGTTGCTTTGCAGTATTGTACTGTACACAAATTTAAAAAAACAACAAGGGGTACTTTTACTGAAATTACTTTATTTAGTAAAGTATTAAGTCTCCAAGTATAAAAATAAAAATGATCCTTCTGTTATTTAGATTGAAAAAGTCTGCACAAAATATAATAATAATAATGATAATGAATTTAATTTGTAACGCACTTTTCATTAGCAAAAATCTCAAAGTGCTACAAAGTGCAACTAAAATCAATGATCAAATATATTGTGGCACTTCTTTATCACTAAAAGTCTACGTACGTGAAGGAATAACGTACCTTGGGTCCATCGTATTAAAAATAAACTTAAACCACTTGCCTTAGACTGAGCTGTATGCTTATATAGATCAACAAAAACCACCACAAAAACTAAAGTGCAGGTGCAGTTTCCCAAAAATAACTAAATATAATGAAGCTTAAGATCTGTTGAGCATAAATGTAACGTACAACAAAATATATGTTGCCTTTAAATGAGCTATAACTTCCAGAACTTGTGACAAGGTGATCAGCTGACCCTGAAGCTTGTTGGTGTTTCAGCTTCATCTGTTCCTGCAGGAACAATTCATTTCTCTGATTCATTTCTCTGACTGATCTGTCTCTGATCACCTGCCTCTTGGTCTGTGGACCGACTGTGGAACTCAAGAGACAGTTGAGCAGCGCGTGTTTGTACCAACAGTTTAGAGTGGGGGAGACGCAACCCGCACTGGTAGCTCAGAGCGGGGTGTGGGGAGGGAGCGACAGTTGAGCTGTCTGTACCTGCAGTTTAGAGCTGAAAGGAGAGACAGCTGAGATGTGCGTTTTTTTTATTTTAGCATTTTAGCTAGCTAGTATTGCGCGCAACTAATTAGCGTTACACCAGGTGGAGGGGAGGTGCGCCGTTCGGTTTGGTCGTTCAGCGCGCTCGATTGTTAAGGGGGCGGGGCGCCCTGAAGTATTACGTCATGAAATTAGCATATCATGATATCGTTTTTTTTGCCCGGGCAAGCTTTTTTTAACCGGTATTATCGTGAACAATATGATATGGCCCAGCTCTACTGTCCACTTCTATGGGGCTGAGCTCAGGGCTTTGTGATGACCACTCCAAAACATTGAACTTGTTATCTTTAAGCTACTTTTTAACTACTTCGGCAGTATGCTTAGGGTCATCTTCCACTTGGATGACACTTTTTATGTCCAATCTTTAACTTCATAGCAGATGTCTTGAGATGTTGCTTAAATATTTCAACATACTGTTCTTTCATCATGATATACTGATTTAATAGTGAGAATTAAAAAAAGAAGTATTTTTATAGTGTAAAAATCTGCTTTTAACTGTAAATACAAGTTTCATCAAACAACAGTTTACATTAAATTACAAATCACAGGTAATAAAGAAAGTAAAATATAAATGTGCAATGGTCAAATGTTATATAGAGTCAGCAACCATCACAGCAAAGATAAATGAAAATTGTTTAGTCTTTACGTAATTTTATACCTCACACTTCCTGGAATAAAGAAATCCTTTAATAGCTATAAGTTAAAGATGTGACTTACAGTTGACTTATTTATCCGCTTCAGGCATAGAGGTTTGATTTAAAAAATGGCAAAGAAAGAAATGGGGAATTTTTTTCTACTTGATCTAAAATAGATGTGGAGTCATTGTGTCCCAGGTGGAATTTAAATCTTGGATGCTACTCAAAGAAGTATGATGTCTATTGGCCTTGCACTTTCTTTTTAGTCTTGCACAGTAATGCATTGAACATCCAGCTTTACCAGTTATACAAATACAGTAGATGCTACATTACTTCTTTATTACAGCAAACATTAACCTCTTTTCCCACATTCTGATTACAGCTGTATTATCTATAGACAATCAGTGCATCCTGCTCATTTTATGGTTTTTCAAACTAAGTTGGAATCGAAAGGAAAAGCAAATTGAAATGTTGCTTAAACCTGTTCTTTGTTACCTGATTACTCATCTGCTTTAGACCAGGTAGTAAAAATGCAGTATTATTACTCCAATCAGTCAGGAGTTGACTGAAAATATTTTTCTTTTGCTATTTAAGGAAGCCACTTAGATTTGGTATTTGTTGATATGGCATCAAATGAGCTGAAAAGTAATTATTACAGTTTAGGGAAAAAAGCTCATAGGTCACAAAACTTAAATCATATACAGTATACTGTATATATACGGTAATGAACAACTAAGTCCCTGTACAATGTGTGCTTCACAGCTTACTTGGTATATTTGTTGCTCATTTAATTATTAAATATTTGAATTTGTGATGTTTGAAATAATTGCTCCAGAAATTGTTTGTGTAGGCTGATAGTTAATGTTGTAATGTTAGTTTACAATTTTTTTGTTGGATCTGAAATTACTTTATTATAGCTACAAGACAATAAACTGACCATAAATACTTTGTTTTTCTTTTTTCTGCAGTGCCAGAGCATACAACATCAAGACAGTCCTTAATCTATATCACACCACCCCCCCCCTTCCCCACCCAATTTGCATGTACACAGGCACACACACAAATCTATACACACAAACAGTCCTCAGCGATGCCAAGGGCGGCTGATCAGCCTGCTGCCTGCTCTGACCTGCCCTGCCTCCTCACCTCACACCCTTGAGGCTGTGCTCACTAACGCCAACCTTTGACCTACCCTGTATAAAGCTGGGAACCAAAGGTCACCTGTTCTCCACTGAAGCCGGGAACACACTCCTGTCTGTCCAGGAGCTGCAGCCACCAGTGGCATTCAGAGGTAAATGGTGGGAAAAAACACATCAAAATTGGTTTATGTTTTTTGTCAGTATTCTCACCTGCAGGATATCTGATAGGAAGAATTCAATTAATTTAACTTGCTATAAATAATAACGTGTATGGATTTTGGCTGAAAGGTTTTTCATACATGCAGGATAAAAAATTAAAAAAAACTTTTCCCCCAAAATCATTGGGATACACGGATTAAAAATATTGTTTTAAATATACATACATTTGAATTAGCATTTGGGTAATGGTTTAAATGTATCCTCAGTAATTATATGCATCTGATTCACAACACCTCAGAGATATATATATAAAAAAAGAAATTACCGGTATATTGTAGAATATTTGTAGGTTTATAGCATTGGGGTGTCAGTCAGGAATTAAAGAGTAAAACATTTTGAGCTGAAGGGAAAGGCATTCTTATTTGACATTAAGTACCATTAAGAGTGGGAATATGTGGTCCATAAGAAAACGTAATGATTTTCATAGACCCTTAATTGATTAAAATACAAAATAATCTTTTTAGTTTACAAACTAAATAACAACTTGAGATTGTTACAAAATTACTAATACATTGTATTCTTACAAGTCCTTCTTTTGATCTTATCCAGCTTTAAAATTCTTGTTTTCTTTTTTTAAAGCTTGATTTTCATTGGATTGCCTCCTTATTCCAACTATTTCTAACATTGCTAACTTTGTTTTCTATCTTTTTATTTCCCTCTAAGTCTTGACAGTCTCCCCCTTTCTGTTTCCAGGCATGGCTCCCATTCGGGATTCCGTCAGCCATTCCCCTAATCAAACAGGTGACAACACATTGCCTTTTTGTTTTACTCTTCCTCCTCTTCTTCTTCCTCCAAATCTCTTGCTCTGGCTCTCTGCTTGGAAATTGTCAGAGTGGAGCCTTGTTTTTTTTTACTCCTGACATTTAATCAGTGCCTATCAGTAGGACAGAGATGAATGAGAGAGAAATGTTTAATTTTAACGGTCAAGGTTTCTTTATTGTCATTCCTATCGCATGTGGTACTTCTGGTGGAATGAAATAGTGTACACAGGGTCCCAGTTACATCCAGCAAAAGTATAAATTGTAAAAGAAAAACGGTAATAATATCTAAGATATAAACTAAGAAATACTCTAAATTAAGAATACGCTTAACACTTTATAGTACAAAAAAAAAGAAGTTGAACAACAGCAGCACGAACATGAGTGTGAGAGCAGATGAGTACAAATGAACACAGCAGCATGAAATAAAGCTTGCATTACACACTGTCCTTTCATGCTTAGAAATACGAGGTAGAGCAGCAACCAACTAGATTTTCAAACACCTTTAGAGATCATCTAAGATTGTTTGAATTACATGAACTTTATTTTTGGACAGTTTAGTTACTGTTGTAATAAAATCTTGTTTTTAAACTGCTTCATTAAAGGTACAGTATGCAGTTTCTGTAGAACTCCAGCACTTAGAAATATTTTCAACAGGCAAAGCATTCTGATCCCGCTCTGCCCCCTTGTGGTCTGTTAAATTTCAAATTCAAGCTCTGTTTTTATTGGCTGATTCAAATTCAAGCTCTGTTTTTATTGGCTGGTTACAAACTCTGTTTTTATTGGCTGGAAAATGGTGGGTCACCTTTTCTTTTTAGAAATGCTTATTTACCACCTGGAGAAGCAAGGGGACAATATATATATATTTTTTTTTCAGAGATTACCTGGCTAACATCAGTCTGTCAGGAGGTAGTGACAGAGTGAAGAAATATGTTCATAAAAAAAGCTACATACTGCAGCTTTAAGTAGCTCTAATGTTTAAAGTACAGTATTACTTTAAATCTTGCTTTTCAGTTAAAACAAATGTTGGTCTCTCATGTCAGAGTGTTGTTTCAGTAGCAGCGACTGTTAAAATATTTTATACAACAGATTATTATAGCATTTTGCAATTGCAATTCAACAAAAAAAATCAGTCCAGAGGACCTGATTCAAACTTGTTACCTTTGCAAATACTTTAGTGGCAGAATAACTGAGTGTTTACAAAACAAAAACATGACTGGATTGGGTGGGACCTGTCAAATCTAATTTTAGAAAACCTACCGGGTCTGGATACCAATGTTCTCAGACATTTACCATTCCAAATGCCTCTACCTCCTCTCCTCTGCCAAACTCTGTCGTCAGTTCCTTCATCCTCCCTGTTTTCTTACTGAGTAACCATCCCTCCTGTGCCCTTCATCTCCTCTCCTGCTGACAAGTCATCGTCTGCCTCATTGAATCTTAGTTAATAATTTGGCATGCCTCCGAGTCCTCCTGTGGTGACAAATTGGTAACAGCTGTGTCCAGGCTCAGGCCTGGCAATAAAAACATCCAGAACAGTTGGCAAGCTGAACTTGGGGAGAAATGGCAAAATGTTAGTGTGAATGAGGATTTTATTATAGAGTGTCCAGTGGGCACTCTGCAGTACGTTATTAAACAGTTGTCAAAAACAAGTGTAGTGTTGATGAACATTTTTATTTTTAGGTGTGGTGATGGTGTGACATTTAAAGGGACAGTTCGAGATTATTGAAGTTTTGATGAGTTGAAGCAGTGAATATTCATTGTTGTGAAATAAGTGTCAAATAAGCACAAGATCCTGAACTGTTTCAACAAACATTTTGTTGCTTCTAGTTCTTTATTTGACACAGTCACTAATGAAAAATCTGCCACTTCCCCTAATAATGAAACTTCTACAAATCAAATCTCTTAAAAGCTAATCTTCAGAAAATCACACATTTTTTCTTTCTCTGTTCTCAGTTAGTGAGGTAGATAAACTGTTAAAAGGTCTAGACCCTAAAAAATCTGCAGGACCAGATGAACTTCCACCTTATTTCTTAAGGCTGGCCG
Source organism: Garcialebias charrua (assembly GCA_038048925.1). Taxonomy (NCBI): domain Eukaryota; kingdom Metazoa; phylum Chordata; class Actinopteri; order Cyprinodontiformes; family Rivulidae; genus Garcialebias; species Garcialebias charrua. The sequence continues at coordinate 31,345 of JBBPBX010031602.1, forward strand.
CTCATGCCATCGCAGTACCCGTGTCCCACATCTTTATCTTGTCCATAAGTCAAAACTTAATTCCAGACACTTGGGAAAACAACCTTTGTTCTACCTTTGCTGAAAGGAGGTGACCCCACCTCACTGAACAATTATCGACCAATCTCTAAACTCTGCATTCTAGCTAAGGTTCTAGAAAAACTGATAAAACTCTCAAATCAGAAAGTATCTGGACTCATTTAACATATTACCTCTCCATCAATCTGGTTTCAGGAAACAAGCACGACTGCTTCACTGAAGGTTTTTAATGACACCGTTGAAGTGTTGGATGCTAAGGTGCGCAGTTCGGTTTGGTCGTTTGAAGCGCTCGGTTGTTAAGGGGGCGGGGCACCCTGACGTATTACGTCATGAAATTAGCATATCATGATATAACTTTTTTGCCCGGGCAAGCTTTTTTTTACCGGTATTACCGGGAACGATATGATATGGCCCAGCCCTAATTGTGATGTATGTAAAAAATACTCTATGATCAAACTTACGGCACTGTGACTGGAGCTATTTCATGCCTACTAAAATGGTGGTTTGCGACAAAACAGTATGCAATATGTGTTACGTCATATGATGTATTGAGCTCACGTTAATGGAAATAGAAATCAGGAAGTGCAAATCTACCCCCAGTGCCAGGAGCATACTAAAGAGGTTAAATGATTGTCATGTCCATTTATTGTTTTCTAGGTTTGGAGCATCCTGGATTGGATTCACAGTATGGGCCATCCCCCTGGTCCTCTGGCTCCCCCTGCAGCAGTGACGGCAACAGCAACTGGGGCAAAGCCCTAGTTGATGGAAGTACAGACAAACCCAACACCACTTGTTCAACCAGCTCCTCTGTCTGGCCTCCTTCCTCCTCTTCATTTTCTTGCTCCTCCTCCTCTTCTTCTGGCTGCGGTTCAGGATCAGATCCTGAGCTGTCATTAGAATGCATGGATGCAGATTCTAACTCCTCAGTTGGCTCAGAGAAGAACCTCAGCATTGTTGCTGCAACTACCATAATGATGATGTCAGCAAATGCTGATTCCTCAGTACCCTCTACAGGGTCTTCGCACTCCTCTTTGGTAACTTCTACCATGATGGTCGGTGCAACTGTGAATGGAGATGGCAACAATCAGGTTGGAGGTGTGGGAACCATCAGCAGTGCAAATAATGGAAATATTATTACTGGATCCACACACTACTCCGTGGCTGGGCCCAACAGTATTAGCAGCAATAACATGAGTAATCACAACAAGTTAGTCGGCAGCAGTTCTGTATGGGGCACCCAGTCAGGCAGCAACATGAATACTGGCGGCAGTAACTCTTATATCAATGGGTCAAACCCAAACATTTTAAACCCAAATGCCAACCATGGTGCCTGGCCACAGAATTTAACCCCAAGCCCAGTGTGCCAGGGGCAACGGACTCCACAGGCTCCGGGGATTAGTTCCAAACTGAGTATGGTTCCTCAACAGGGGTCCTTGTTGGGCTGGGGTGGCATGGCAGCTCCAGATAATGACCGTGTGATGGAAGACATTGAGGTGAATAATGGTACATCAAGCAGCAAGGTGATGGGAGGCAGCAACAATGGCAATAGTGGTCTGCACCCTACCAACCTTAACACTGAATCCATTGGACCAAATAACACTATCATGATGAATACTACTACTACTACTAGCACCACAATGACCTCTAGTGCACCAGACTCCACCACCTCACCCCACCTCAGTGGGGATTGTTCCTGGGGTCCCTTTGGAGGAGGAAATGGGGGGCTGCTGGCCAATGGAAACCCCTCATTAGCTCCCCATCACCCTCAAGGAGAGTCAGGGGGTACTGGATCCTTTGGTACACCTTGGGGCACAGCTACCTACCCTGTAGACAAGGGCCCCTTAAATGTAGACACTGTGAACCCCCAAATCATCTCTACTGCTGCTTTCAAGAGTAATAACCACAATAACACTGGGGTCTCACGGTGGGACCAAGGGCCCACTAATACCCCAAACCAGCCTCAGAGTAATATGTCCTGGAGTGTTGGCCCAAACCAAATTCCAGGCTCTACGGGCCAAATATCAGGAAATGGAAACCAAACTACTATGGGTCCTCCAGCGGGGATACCTCGACCCATGGGGAGCAGTGCATCCTCTTCTTCCTCATCATCTTCTTTCACATCTAACAGCAAAATTTCAAATGGAGAATGGGGATCAGCAACTCCTTGCAACAACAATTCAGATGCTGGAAGTCAAAAAGGAAGTTCTGCCAATAATGGATGGAAGAGCCTTGAGGATGACGCCATGGGCATGGGAGGAGGTGGTGGCAGTGGAGGCCAAAACTTTGGAAGTGTCACTGGAGGCTGGGGCCGCTCTGGAGGAAGTGAAGGAAGCACTGAGAGCTCTGGTGGCAGATCCAGCTCAGACAGAGATGCCAGCCAGTCTAAAGGAGGAAACCGTAGAAAAGGTAACCCTGCCACAGCAGAACTATCGACACCGACCCATCTTGATGTGGATCCAAGGGTTTTGTCAAACACAGGATGGGGACAGACACCCGTACGGCAGAACATCGCCTGGGATGTAAATTCTCCAGCGAACAACAAGGATCCCAGAGACGAGGAAAGAAAAAGGAGTAGCACAGGCTCTTGCTGGGGCTCAGCAGCACAGGCAGCTCCCTCCCAGACCTCTGGAGGTAAATAAAGTTTATAGAACTTAAAACTTTGTGTTAAAATTATAAATAAGACCACATTATATATTGAAACCACATTATATATTGAATACCTAACAAGCAAATAATGAGTTATTTTATGTGCTTGCAGGTTGGGGTGTTGGGCCAAGCAGCTCAGGCTCAGATAGGGGAGGTTCTGGGTGGGGGGAACAGAGACAAACATCTGGGTGGGAAAGTAAAGGACCTCCTAATAAAGGAGGTGGGAATAGTGGCTGGGATGATGAATCCAGTTACAAGAACAGTAACACCTGGAACAACAATAACATCAAAGATGACCGGTAATTATGCTTTTTTCTCTCTCCAATTTTTAATAGTAAAAAAAAAAAAAAAAATATATATATATATA
>JBBPBX010031603.1:0-23796 GCA_038048925.1 Garcialebias charrua
CTCTCCAAATTTAGGTTTGTACAGAATATCTGTCTTTCCTGCTGTGTCCAAACCCACCATGAATTTCCTCATCTCTTCTTTCCCAAACATTTTAATGAGACCTACAAACATATTCCCCATGGTGGCAAAAATAAATAAATAAATAAATAAAATAAATAAATAAATAAACTAAACGAAAAACAATTAAACCAAACAAAAAATAAATAAAATCACACTAAACCAAAAAAGTTTAAAACTCCTCTTTTAGAAATTCTTAAACTTTAAAATTCCTCCTTAATTTATCACTCTTTCAACAGGAATCAACGAAACCAATATAATTGTCATGTAATTTATGGCAGCTTTTCCACTCCATACTTGCTTCCATAGTTTCAGATCCCGGACGTGAGCCCCCACTTGTTACGAAACTACTTCCCTTCCCAGCTCGTTCTTATATTATCACTGCTTCATGGAGAGTAGTGGTCGCAACTAAAAGTGTGTGATAAGAAAAAAAGAAAAGAAAGAAACTAAACAGGCACCTGACAGAACACAGAGTGAGGTTTGGGGCTTACCTTAAGATGTCCGATCAGAGTTTCTCCACCAGCTGACATCTTTAAAAGGGCGAGCCCGCACGGTGCTTCATCCGTCAGATGATCTGTTCATTAATTGTTGTTTTTGCTTTTCTTTATAGTTTTCCTCTTTTCTTAAAAACGCACCACTTGTGATTTTCTGTAGGTGGTTGATTTCTGCAGGCGTGTAAACTCCCCACTGCGTCCAGCCGGTTCATCAGGACAAACCCTGTTCCTCCCGGCCAGCAGGCGTGTAAACTCCCCGGTACATTACTGCGTCCAGCCGTTCATCCAGGACAAACTTTTCCTCTTCCTCCCGGCCAAAACATCCGACGCCCCCCTCTGGGTGATCAGCCCGAGGTGAGGACTCTGTTCCCCCAGAGTCCACCCGCACCGTCTCAAATTATTTCCTTCTTTTACACGTCGTCCTCGCCACAGCAGCTCCCACAGCCCAAAAGCCTCACAGCTGCTTCCAACACACGCTAATCCATCAATCCATCTCTGCAGTCAATCAATCTTCTCATCACCCCCAGGTGTGCTGCCAGCTCAGCTAAAACCACTTGTGTGGCTGAGCCCCGCCCCCTTCACCAGTGAACTGTCAAAAAGGTGCCAAAAATAAAAATAACAAACAAACAAAAGACTGAAAAAAGTGTGCCCACGTAACAGATTGGTGGGGACTTTGAGATTGTCGAGGCCTTGGGTGCGAGTCAGCTGTGGTTGCACTCCGTCTGGACCTACAAGTAGGCCAACGTAGTCCACCTTGGTTCTGCACCACTGGCATTTTGACAATGATATCTTAGCACCAGCAGTTGTTAGTTGATTCAGAACGTGGTCGATCTCAACCAAATGTGATTCCAATGTTGGCTGCCTCAAAAGGACATCGTCCACGTAAATCAGCGTCCCACGATGGTGGGCGTCTGGACATGCTTTGTTTAAGAAGATGTTGAACTCTGCAGGAGAGTTAGCGTAGCCAAAGGGACACCTGTTAAAGGTGTATTGTCGGCCACCAAAAGTGAAAGCTAGTTTGTATTGATCCTCGGTGCGCACAGGGATGGTCCAAAAACCAGAGGCGACGTCGAGGGTTGAAAAGTACTTACCATTGGTGACCTTGGGCAGTTCCTGTTGGAGCTGGGTCATAGGCCACCTGGATAAGGGAACTTGTTTGTTTAGCTTTCTGTAGTCTATTGTAAGTCTCCACTTACCATTTGGTTTTAACACTGGCCATAACGGCGCAGAGTAAGTGCTATTACAGTATCGGATGATACCTTTTTCTAACAGGTCATCGATGATCTCTCTGATAGGTTTATGTGCTGCCAGAGGAATCTTGTATTGTCTGACAAATGTAGGTGGAGCATCGGGCGGGGTTGGGATACTCACTGTGTGGAACGTGGTCAACCCACAATCCATCGAGTCAGTTGAGAATGATTTCTCATACTTTAAAAGAACTTTGCGAAGTTTGTCCCTTTCTTCATCAGTTTTCAGGGCGTCGGCTTGAGCGACCACCTGTTCAATCTGTAAAGCAATTGAGAGGGGTTCTTGTTCTTTGGGGAGCTCCATTGAGTCCCTTTCAGTGTCGTGAAACCTGTCTACAGGTAGGGCACTATAAGTTTGAGGACCTAGACTGTCTCCTCGGTTGAAACCGAACCGGTTGACTGTGTCATGGTCGGAATCATTGGGGGAGAAGAGAGCTATGGCCTGTGTTGGTTTTGTGAACAAGACTTGCCCCGTGTGTTGACTTGGGATCAAGTTTCCTGGGAGTCTTCCCAGAAATGGAATGCTTAGTTCAAAATCATGAAAATCAGTGGAGATCAACCATCCAAGCTGTGTGTTTTTTGGGATCAGTACCTCTTCTGTGCCTGTGTTGCATACAGCAACAGACGTGGTCCTGTTATCTAGGGTCACATGGCATGTAACCTCCATGGACAGCCCTAAGTTGAAAAACATAGGAGATGGTTGAAAGTATGCCTGGTTTTGGCTTATAGCCTGTCCTTTCACTATGTGAATTGACACCAGGTTGTTCACAACCTGCGGTGGTACTGCGGTGTTATGGCTATTGGCAACCTGGCAGACCTCAGGGATGGTCTGTCCCGCTTTAAGGTTCTCTGTGGTCAGCACAGGAGAATCCTTTGTGGCTGCGTTTAGTGACCACAGTACATTGTTGTTGGTGTCCACTCGGACACCTAATCTTACCAAAATGTCAGAGCCTATGTAGGTTGCATGTGGTAAGTTCGGGACCACGAGGAACGGGTGGGCCAGTTCTCGTTGGTTCCAATTCAGTTTCAGGTAAACGACTCCTCTTGCGGTCATTACCTTCCTACTGTCGGGATCTAATGGAAAACAGAAAGTTTGTCTGATCCGTTTTAGATCCACATGCTTTTGAACCAAGGTTTCATAGAAAGCTCGGCTGATCGCTGACCTCTCTGACCATGGGGACAGTACAGCATCTGCAGTGTGGGATCCGTGGATTTCCACACCTTTCACTACCTGTGGTAGGTAGTGTTCAGTGAGCGCTGAATGTTTCAGCTCGCAGAGGAGGCTCTCTTGTTGGTCCTGAGTTGGGTCCAACTGTTTGGTCTCTGCTGTCTCACCTGTATTTGGAGGTTCACTTACCGGGCACGTGCTCTCGATGAGGAGTCCCTTATGCCTTCCGCGGTACCTGCTGTTAGACAGCCAGTGTCACCTTGTGGAGGCATATCTATTGGCAGTGGGTTGCTCACAGTGGCCCACATTGTATGATCACCATAATTTATAATCGCGTTAAAACGATTTATAAAATCTTGGCCAACCAAAAATGGGATTGAGTCAACGGTAGACACATGTACCGGGTGGTATATTGTCGTTTTGCCAATCTGCATGTGAACCATAGCTATAGCGGTCAGGGTTGTTCTCGTCTCTGCGAGACCCTGTAGATCTATAGCACATTCTGTGAGGGGTATATTTCTGTCAACACTGTTAGCGGCTGTCTTTAGCTCCTCGAACAGTCTGGGTGACATAATGGTTATGTCAGCTCCGCCGTCCAGGAGGGCCTCATGTGTGAGGACCCCTTCTAACGTGATTGACAGGTACGCTTTCTTAGCAGGCCCCTTTCTGATAATGTTACACAGGAACCTTTTAGGTTTCATCCGACGTTTTTTACGTCTACCATTGTCTGTGACAATGTCATTTATCTGTACTGGTAGTGCAGTCACACATGTGTCTGAGTGTTCAGTTTGTGATGAGTCATTGTCTTTGGTGAGTGAGGTTTCCCCCCTTTTTTCTGATGAGGGGTTCTCAGGCTCTGTAACAATGATGTCATGGTTACTGTCAATGTCCTGTTGACTGTCATTTTCTGGACTGTCAAGAATTGTGGCAATGTTATTTGTGTGCTCTGAGTTACAATCAATGATAGTGCTACACATAACTCCAGGTTGGTTTTCTTTGTTTGCATCATTCAAATTCACCAACAACCAACGTAGTTTTTCTGTCTCTTCTGAGCTGAGAGGTTTAGGACCTTTGTTCTGGAACTTTCGTGATTTCCTGCTTGTCTCGAACTGTTCTGTTCGAGGTACAGGAGGAGCATGACTTTGACTTGGGGGTTCCTCTCGGGACCACCCTTTGTTGTATGGATTACATCGGTATCCATACTTTTTTGTCCTTGGACGTGCATCCCCCTTTTGATACTTGGGTTCACCCTCCTGGTTCGATCTGAACCACTTAGGGTCTTTATTCGGGCAGAAACCTCCGAGTCGTGGTCTGGTTTGAAAGTTTTGTTTTGACTCACCCGTCGCAGAAGGAGGAGCTGACGCTCGCACTCCTTCTAGTTCCAGTGATCGGCCTTTGCCCATTTCGCCTGGAAACGCCTCCAAGGGAGTCTTATTCTTTTTGTACACTTCAAAAACTTGTATGACACACTCTTTTAATTCCGTTACGGTTTTATGTTCGTAGTTGGTGACGATGTCAACTGACGTACTTATCTGAGGGTGTAAGTTTTCGATGAAGAGAAATTTAAAATCATTTTCCTCTTCCATCCCAGGTTCGTTCCTAGTACCAAAATACGCCTCAAAGAGTCTTTCATAATAAATTTGTGGATGTTCGTTATGTCCGTGCTTGATCTTCATCGCGGCTGGGTAACCAACGCGTCCCACACGAGGAATGTATTCCGATATTAGAACTTTGCAAAAAAGATCGTAATCTTTCAAAATGGCATCTGGCTGACGTTCAATAAAGGATTGAACCTTCAGGCTTGAGGTGAGCTTGACCAAAGCGACTCTATCGTCAACTGTAACGTTTGAAAAACGTTCCAGTTTCAACCCGAGATTCTTTAGATAGGCCTTAGTTTCATTCGAACCCAACGATCCAGGCTCGAAGGGTCGGATGTATTTAGACAGCTTATGGAGTTGATCCATTGTGAGAGGGGGTTGAAAATTTCTGTCATACCCATTTACCAGCGCATATGGTACACCTGTCGAGAAGGGGTACACAGGTACCTGCCATTGTGGAGGTACCATAAATTGTGGTTGGGGTGGATTTGAAGGTGGTGGGTTTTGGAGTGCGGGAGGGGGTGTGAAAGGGTTTGTGTGTGATGTTGGGAGAGGAGCGGATGGGTTTTGGTGTGGTGTGGATGGGTTTTGGTTAAGTTTTTGCAGGAGATCGAAACTTGTTTTTCTCTCCAACGCGAGTTTATCCATTGTCAGGGCCAGTTCTGCCTTACAATTAGTTATCTCGACTCGTAACTCTTCATTTCGCTCTTGTAACACAGAGAACCCTTTTGAAAATGTTTCCATCTCATGTGTGCATTTAATTAACTGACCTCGATCTTTTTCACATTCCACCTGTAATGTTTTCCACAAATTATAATAGCCATCCTTCTCTTCTGTGCAACTCTGCAACAGCTCCTGTTTTTGTGCATTTTCAGACAATAACATTGTGTACCGTCGTTGCAGTTCGGCGTTATCTGCCAGAGATTTGTTGTACAGATCTTCCCTAGCATGGATGCTGTCATCACCTGACCCAGTCAGTGACTGTATCTGCAGTTTTAAAGTTTCAACCTCTAGATTTTTCAGATAGGCCTTGGTTTCATTCGAACCCAACGGCCCTGGTTCAAAGCGTTGAATGTATTTAGAAAGCTTGTGGAGTTGTTCTATTGAGAGAGGGATTCGATAACTGCTGTCATGTCCACCCGTCAGCGCATATGGTACACCAGGCCAGGAGTACACAGGTCCCACCCATGGGTATGTTCCAACCGTGGGTTGGAATGGGCATGATTGTGGCGGTGGGGGTGGAGGTGGCACAAATGGGTTTGGGGGTGGGTTTTGAAACTGTCGTTCCATGAGATCCAAACATTTTTTCCTCTCTTCAAGGAGTTTTTCTGTTGCTACGGCACGCTCTGCCTGACAACTTTGTAGTTGGACTCGTAACCCTTCATAATCACGTTGTAACAATGTGTACTGTTGTGAATATGATTCCATGACTTGGGTGCATTTCTCTAGTTCGCTTTGTAACTCTGTGCACCGTTCTTGTGATCGTTTGTAATCACTTTGTAACGTTGTACCCAGTTTGTGAGCTCATTCTCGGAGCCTTCTCTCATGTGAGTTAGATAACGACTGCAGCTGATGTTGCAGTTTTTTATTCTCTTTGTCATTGTAGGGGTTGTCTGTTCTTAATACTAGCTTTGCCCTACAATCTTTTAATCTTCTCTGTAAACTCTCATTATCACTTTGTAACTCCATGCAGCGTTTGTCAGCTTCATCTCTTTCTTGTGTACATGTCTTCAGTGATTCTGATAGCCACTGTATATGGTTCTGCAGTTCTTCAAACTCCACTTTGATCAGCTGTAAAGCTTCCAAATTCGTTTGAGATGACTGCGATTCTTCTGAATCTGAATCGAAATCCAGTAGAGAATCTGGACTGTCATACCCTGCTTCTGAATCGGGTGGAACTGGCAGATCATTATAGTATATATGTTCTGACATCTTTGTGTCCACTTCGATTGGAACTTCATCATATATTGGCTCATCCATCTCTGTTTTGTTTTTTGTGACAATCAATACATAGTTCCCAGACACGCCCCCAGTATTGCGCAAACCGGTTTTCGCACCACATCTAAAGGCAGAGAAGGCAAAGATGGCGAACGAGCAGAGCAAATTATACGGACAAAAACACGAGCTACCACAGCTTCACCAAGGAACAATAGCAAAATGGCAGTGGTCGGAGTTAAATGAGTTTGAGAAAGAAATCATGGCAGACGAATCAGACAACTTGTCACAAAGTAGTTACTCCGATATCATTAATTATTTAATTATTACAAGGAGCGAGCGCACACCGGCTTCACAGCGCAGAACTTCACAGCTTTAAATCCAAAAAAGATGTGTAAACTGTCTCAATCAGATCTAACCAGCTAAAAAAAGGTTTAACTAAAATAACACACAGCCAGCACAAACAGTCCAGGCTGAGCACTGACCAGAACCAGCACTTTTGAGTCTTACCGTGTTGGAAGTTAGCATGTTGCTAAGCATCTGGAGCGAGGCTCGCAGGAGCGTGGCTCGCAGGAGCTCAGGTCAGACGGCGTGGATCCGTCGCGGCCGCGGGGTCTCGTCCCATGGGACCGACGCGTCGCCCGCACGACTTGGCTCCCGTCCTCTTTCTCCAACTGGGACGGTTTCCCCCGCCGGTCCTAGTGGACCGAGGCCATTGTCGCGTTAGCGAGATGCTAAGCTAACAGCATGCAAGACGGTTTGCTAAATAATGAAAAAAAAAAAACCAGCTCTAACACACAGACAGTTGTACTCTAACATTGTTCTGACATAGTTTCACAAAATGATTTATGTAGAATATTTTGTTTACCGGCCAAAAGGACGACGTCTTCCAGAGCAGATCCAAGCCAGACTCAGAGCGAGGAGGGGCTGCTGTCCAGTTTCTCCGATGAGATAAATCCTTCACGTTTACTTTTTTTTTGATTAACTGAAACCTGCGCGTTGCCCAAACGTCTACCCGACTGGAACACCCACTGACACAACACATAGTAACCATTGCAATTAATTAGAAATTAACAAAAAAAAACAACGTGAAAAATGGACATCCAGTAGAACGCGCTCCAAGTGCTGCTTAGCCTACCTGTGGGAGGGTCAAAAAGGACAACCCACAGATGTGACGTCACATGGGAACTATGTATACAATGGTTTTGTATTTGCATCCGTCTTTTTATGTTGATTTTGTGAGAATCAGCAGAATGGTTTTTATTTTAGTGTTGTGTTTGCACCTAAATGTTTTCTCTTTTATCCAGCAATGAGTTATTTAACTACAATCAGCTTTTTATTATTGTAACGTTTAATAAGTCTTTCAATCATTCAGTACCCTTTCCTTGTTAGGTTTTACCTGCAATGAAAATTGTAAAAGTTAAACGCTCACTCTGCAGTGTTAACTTAAAAATAGAACTTATTTTACAAACAGTTACCACTAACCCAAGCCTGATTTTTGTTTTTTCACTCGAACGCTCTTTAAAAGATATGAAAATAAATGCAACCTCACACAAAAATGTTATCAGATGCTGTTGTATGATGCCTTAAGAGAATGTTTTTCAGTTTCAGTGAAACTGTTTTACTGTATTTGACAGCTAGCAGGAGTGAACAAGGTCTTTGTTTGTTATTTTAAATATTTTTTATTTAAAATAAACTGGAGTGTTTAATTTTGCACAGAATAGATTTAAAAGATGTTGTTCTTTAAATAAAATGCAGATGGGAGCACCTTCTGTGGAAAATGATATCTGACCTCTTAACCAGCAGGTTGCAGACGGGAGCACTTGTATAACAGTGACTGTAATTACTCTTTCTGATCGCTATAGAGGCGCTGTTGACTTCCCTTTTAGCTTTTAGCCGTAGCTTCGAACTAAAATCGGTTAAACGTCAACTTCTGGGATGAGTTTTAGCCCGACGTGTTAATAGCACGAAACCGTATTTGTTTATGAAACAAACGCTGTGGTTTAAACGGTTTCGAACAAGTTCTGTGAACTTTTTGGATTTCAATGCAGCGGACTTTTTCCTTTTTTCTATCTGATGACGTCACTACGTTGACGTGACGTTTAGATGCTGCGTTCACGGACGTGGCGTTCGCTCGGATTTTATGTTCTGCCCAACGTTGTAATCGCTCCAAACACTTTGAAAAACCTCAAAACACCGCTTTTAAACAGTCTTTTGCGATGGATCATGCATAGAAACGACACAAAACCAGACAAACTGTCAGAATTGTGCAAACACAAAATGAAACCCGACAACCAGCAGCGAATCAGAGCCCACGATCCTGAATATGAAGCATCAATGGACCAATCACAGCGCGTTATGTTGGACACGTAGCCTTAGCCATGGAAATGATAACATTAGCTCTACACCAATTCTCGGACTCTTCTCACTCAATAAAACGCTTAAAACATCGCAGAAAAATTCTGTAACGTACCAATTCACATTCAAACAAGCACCTGAGATTATCTCAGGAAGGACAGCACTGAACTGTTGAAAACAACGGACTTTTTTCGGACCCGAACCCAGGTTCGATCCAACTCACTGAATCAGACGGTTCCACAGAACCTCTCAGTTAACATCCGTTATACACAGAAATATGCACCTTCGTCCTACTTTAAAATGTGAAAACAGCAAACAACAGCAATCAGCAGATGTAATAAAATAGGAAAGGCTTTCAAAGATGAAACGGAGTTCATCCACGGTGAACACAATTGCACTTGCAGTTACGACACGTCATCAACGTCTCAAACAGAGTGACAAAATATACACCAACAGCAACTTTCAGCAGACGTTTAAAATTGAATAACGATAAATTTCAACGTTGAATGACACAGACAATGCAGATTGCAACTTCCGGACACTCTCAGTCAGAAACTATCTTTCAGAGTCTAAACTTGGATAAAACTTATGCCAACATTACACAACAATAGACTACAAATATCAATTAAATCCTTTGTAGAGACCTGTACGAAGGCCACCATATGTAAGGATATTATACCCTGGTCAGTTTTACTGATGGTACAATATTCTAAATGAAAGATTTGAGTAGATCTTATCTGACACAAACTTATCAATTTAATTAAACGAGTTCTCTCTTTTCAGGATTTAACCAATAAATTGTGACCAGACGAAATGTAATTCACAGGAAACGTTAAACTTATGTTGGAACAGCAGGACTGAACCATTTATTTAACATAATCAATAAATTACATCAACACGCATAAGGATTGGCTCTGATTAAACTTCATATAACTTAACTGTAGATAGATTCAAACTTAGGACAACAGAACAGCAAAAGAATGACATTTTTTACTTATTCTGCAGGCAGGTTTAACTTAGTTGCTGGCAAATAGTTTAAGGAGAAAAGTTTAAATTGAGGAGGAAGAGAAGGAGGAAGAAAATGAAGGATGAGGAGAGGTACTATCTTGATGTATTTTAACCAGAAGCATGGCAGCTCTCCGGCCGAACTCGACTACACGTTGGTATACTTGGCAAGCATTTGACGACTTTGTTACCTCGTGAAGACGTCAGTCCCCAGTTGGTCCCACTGGCCAGTTTGTTTACCATTTTCAGCATCTCCAGACGTGCGCCTTGACTCGAACCGAAAGTACCGGCAGCTCCTGGTGTTGTTTTCAAGATAAGACGTTCCTTACAAGAATGTCAATAAAGTGAAGCTTTTCACGGCTTGAAATAGATTCATAACAGGCATGTTATAAATCTTTTAACTGAATGACGTGTCCTTAGCGTGTGACTAGACGATCATCAGTTCTTAGACGAAGACTCACATCCTAGTCTCGTCCGCAGACTCCCCGGAAAACAGGAAGTCAGAGCTCTTTTAAGGCTAACTTGACCTAGAAAGACGTAGCTCTTTCTGATTCGGTCTGTTAGGCCAGGAGCCACTGAGAGGAGGCATAAGTTAGATTAAAAATGTCAGAAAGGATAAGAAAGTTAGTTTAAGACGCCAGTCTCATGATACAGCAGATTTAGAACTTTCTTAACTCATTACCAACACTGTTGTATGAATAAACAAACGTCATCAGAGCATAACATATGGGACCTATTAATGATAATAGCTTGATTATTAAATAGGACAAAAACAAAAGTCTTTGGGTGTCTAGATTGTCCTGAGCTCAAGCTAAAATGAATGAGATAAAGTGTTCCTTTTATCTTCACATGCAAGTTCGAGAGGAGAGGAGAAATCCTCCATGTACAACATTTTGAATTAAGCAGAGTATTTGATTTATCTGACATTAAAATGTACTGATGCTCTTACAAATAAAATTATTCATTTGATGACATTTGAATTAACAAAATTAAAAGAAGTCTCTGGATGACTTAATTTATGGTGTTTGATTCAAATTAAAATAAGAAAAGTATTATTGTCCCTTCAGGAATAACTCCCAAAAAGTTCATTACTGAGGACGATCAGAGACGTTCCGAGTGACGTAAAGTCCGTTGTTGTACACAGTTAGCGTGCTGCCTTCTTTGGAGGGCGTGGAAGTTAGCTTGGATGTGTTGTGCTCGTTAACAGAATTTTTCTGCGGTGTAAAAGTCGTTTATTTTGTGGAAGAGAGTCCAGTACTTTGGGTCGAGCTAAGCTAAACGGTACCGGGACAAGACTGCTGCTTAAAACGCTGTGATTGGTCCATTGTGTGTCGCGTTCAAGAACGTTGGTTTCTGTAGACTCTGGTTGTCAGATTCATTTTTGTACACATTTCTGATGGTTTATTTGTGTTGTTTAAGTTCTATGCACGTGATATCGTCGAAGACTGGCTTTACCGCGGTGTTTTGCGATATTTATATCTGTTTTAGAACGTTGAAAAGTCCGTTCCACGCTTTTGTTCGACCGACCGCAGGTCCGTGAACACTCCGCTCGAACGGCACGTCGCACGTGGGCGGCGTTAGGTTTGGAAGACACAGTTTCCCATGAACGCTTGGGTTTTAGAACTACAGTTCTGTCTTCGCTGTGATTGGTCGATTACGCTGTAAGTGTTGACGCTTGCGCAGTGGGTGAAGCCCCGCTCCTCGTCAACTTTCACTTCACAGCTGCTTGTCCCAGACAAGTTTCAGGCTTGTTTGTCCATTACTGTCATTGAAAAGACTGCTTCATCGCGGTGTTTTTGAGATGTTGGTGGATGTATGAGTACGTTGTTCAGAAACTACCGATCGCCATGTGACCAGGTCACGTGACACCGGCAGTGGCAGCTACTTTGAAGGCCCGACCTTTTTTCTTTTAAACGCAGTTTAAAATGTTTCACAGTCCAACCGATTTTACTCACATAATTTCATTTTTGTGAGAAAGGGGATACTAGAGTTTTGTCACGTCAGGGCTCTGGGCTTTCTGATTTGCTGTTTTTGATCCGTTGTTAGACGTCTGTGAATGTTTGGCAGCTCACGGCTGCGCTCACAGGTGATAACAGCGCCTCTATAGCGGTCAGAAAGAGAATTGCGGTCGCTGTGATAAATTTATCCAACGCTGCGCACCCCACCTGCTGGTTACTGGAGAAGACGCAGTCTTCCTGTAATTTGTACGTTTGAACGTTCCTGTTTTTAAACGGGGGACAATTTAATATTGTACACACAGCACCCTTTCATTTGATTTTCAGAGTCAGAGTCAGAGTCAGAGAGAATTTATTGTCATTTGCACCGCATGTAGTACATGTGTTGAAAACGAGATTATGTACACAGGGTCCCAGTTACATCCAACAACAAATGCAAGAGAAAAACAATAATAACATCTAGGATTAACTAAGAGAGACATCAGCTAGTAATACACTAAGCTCTAATGTAGTAGAAAAACATCATTATAAACAGCAGCACGAACATGAGTCATTTTCACATAAAATGAGTCATTTTCACATAAAATCAAATGTTGATGGCAGAACAGTTACACAGATTTCATACAGACATGTCTGTTTTTTGATAAACCTTGACACTTTTATCATCAATTCTGTGCAAAACTAACTGTCTGTCCCTGTTTTTAAACTGCAAGTTTAAAATAACACACATGAGGCTTCTTTTGTCTTGATTTTCACAAAATCACACAAACAGCAGCCAATTTTGTTTGACCTTGTCACAGGTCGACAAATTGATATGAATCACTGATTTTTATTTAATTTCACATCTTGGCATCATATAAGGAGGCTGCACACTGTGAAATAAGACCCATTGTCCTTGATTTTTCACAGAAAGTCAGTAAAAAGATGGACGTTCTAACAGGTGCATCCTTTGATAGGCACTTAGCTGCAAAGAACGTCCTTCAGGAACCAGGTGAACATCCCCTGGTGTTTTACGACAGGCTTCTCTCTGTTTACACAGGGGATAAAACTGTCACTGGCTTAGAGGAAGATGTGGAGTTTAAAAATCGGTTCACTTTGAATCTGATACCTTTCATAATGAAATGTGTTCGCTTCAATGTTAATTGCAAAGAGAGTACCATGGCAGAAATTAAACAATGTGCTGTGGAATTTTTTGACATGCTCGAACGACGAAAGACACCCTTAGTGGTGTGCCCAGGTCAAAAGGTCACATCCCACTCGCAGGAAGTAGAAGAGGTTCCCTCTCCTTCAGAGTGCGACAGTGAACAGGTCCCTCATGATAACAAACAACAGATCAGTTCCAGCTGGAACGGTGACTCAGATCGGTGCGCAGGGAGTTCTGCGGCCCCGGCCCCTCAGGTGGAAGACCCTGAGATGAGCAGGGAACCACACAAGGTAGGTGTTCGCTCTCTAGATGAACCAAGATGGTTCAGATCGAACCAAAAGAGTTCTCACCTAGGTCTCACAGTGGGTGAACTTCGAGAGAAGTTGATGTCTGGGAACCGTGACCCTTTGAAAAATGGTCTGTCCCGACATGTACCCCCGAGAAGCGGCCCTCCTGCCCCTGCCCCTCGAACTGCACAGTTCGAGACATGCAAAGAGTCACACAAGCTCCAGATTATGGAAGCGGCGCCTCCGCGCGTGGACGTGACTGAGGTTGTGAGTTGTTTGTCAAATGATTTGAATGTTACAGTGGTTGACCAAGCTGACGCAACGTATGACGTTGTCCTTGATGATAACACAAACAACGTTGTTCAACCTGATGGAGCGGCGCGCAGCACTGCCTTTTGCAGTGACAGTGCACACAGTTGACAACAACAACGTCAACACTGACATAATTACTGACAGCAAACAAATTGCTGAGAATCCACATCCTGAAGGTCATGAGGCAGACAGTCATCATGATGCTGACAGCGACGATGATTACACAGACAGAGTCACACGTACACAGACACGTGTGGAAAAACCTGAACGGTTTCTGTGTCACTTTATAAAAAGGGGGAAAGCTAAGAGAGCTTACCTGCCACTCACATTGGAAGGGGTCCTCGCGCAAGAAGCGCTCCTGGTTAGCGGCTCAGACGTGTCTATCATGTCAGCCAAACTGTTTGAGGAGCTAAGGACCGCCGCTAACGATGTTGGCAGGCAAATACCCTTTGTGAAATACACTTATGGTGAGCAGCAGGGCCTTGCAAAGACGAGAACAACCCTAATAGCCATGGTTCACATGCAGATTGGCGAAATGTCACTATACCACCCGGTATATGTGTCTGAACTTGACTCACTCCAGACTCCATTTGTGGTTGGCCAAGATTTTATTAATCGCTTTGAAGCGATTATAAATTATGGCAATCAGACATTGTGGGCCACAGTGAGCAGTCCGTTGCCAATCGTGGTACCTCCCCAAGGTCAGGACACTGACTGTCTAACAACAGGTACCGCTGAGGTCACATGGGATTCCCCAACCGAGACCACAGACCCGGTAAGTGAACCTTCAACTACAGGTGAGACAGAGGAGACTCAACAGGTGGACCAGACTCTGGCCCATCACGAGGACCTCCTCTGCAAGCTGACACCTTCAGCGCTCACTGCACACTACCTACCACCGGTAGAAGATGGTGTGGAGATCCATGGGTCCCACACCGATGATGCTGTACTGTCCTGTGGGACAGGTAATTCAGCATACAGCCTAGATTTCAGTGAATTCTTGGTTCAAGGACATCTGAGTCCAGAAAGTGACAGTCTACAACACTCTGACAGTCACATGGACTTCATTGTTACTGATTTTGAGGACCCCTCCTTAAACAAAAGGGGAGCAGACACACACTTCCTACCACAGGTAGAAGACGGTGTACAGATCCAAGGATCACACACCGAGGACGCTGTACTGTCCTGTGGGACAGGTAATTCGGCATACAGCCAAGTTTTCAGTGAAGTCTTGGTTCGAGGACATCTGAGTCCAGAAGGTGACAGTTTACAACACGCTGACAGTCACTTGGACTTCATGGTTACAGATTTTGAGGACCCCTCCTCAAACAAAAGGGGGGCAGACTCACACTTCCTACCACAGGTAGAGGACGGTGTAGAGGTCCAAGGATCACGCACCGAGAACGCTGTGCTGTCCTCTGGGACAGGTAATTCAGTTATCATCCAAGCTTTCAATGAAACCTTGGTTCAAGAGCATTTGAATCTAGAACTACTCAGAGATGACATAGTTCTTACAGACTCAAAGAGCACCTCTTCATTCATGAAGTGGGAAGACATACATCACAACGACAGAGACACGCCTGCGACGGCGCCGACAGTTGTGACACACCTGCATTACGCAGAAAGAGGTAAACGTACAGAGGTACGTTGGCCGAGACCTATAAGGTTCCTGTACAAGGTTCCCCATAAACTGCGCGAACAGCTTAAACTAAACAATGGCATCCTAACTCGTGCCCATGGACGGACGTCCACACCCGTGCGCGTGGTCCCTCATGACCACAGGGGGGTGATGTTAGGTCATGCCCATGTCAAGGACAAAGATTTCAATAACCCCACAAACGACAAAGATCTCGCAAACTCACAGACTTCATGGGAAAACAAGGTCGTCCAAGCACAGGATAGTAAATAAACTAAACAGTTTAAACTATTCTAGTTGCGAAAAGAAACCGTTCCAACTAGAACTTAGAAACGCTAAGCATAAAACCCACAACAAAAACTAACCTTAACAACCGTTTAAATCTGCAGGATTTAATTGACATCGGTTATAAAGCTAAGAACTGTTTTTCTTGTGTGTGACACGTTGGAATCTGACGACCAGAGTGAGTTTGACGTAGTGAAACGTTGTTTTTAGTTGCTTGATTGCTACTTTTGTTGTTATTGAAGTTGTTATTGTTTTCTGAACACTCCCAGCCAATAGAGGTTTTGATTGTTGATAAGTTGAAGACTTAAATGGATTTTAACTATGCCAACATGCTGTTCATTTTGTTAAAGATCTCAATCTTTGATGAGTCATAGTAGATTAATACTACTTAAGGTACTATAATCTACACTGATCTCCCAATCATTTAGGTAGAACCGATTCGATCGTTTCTATTCTAGATCTATTCATTTTGATGAGTCTCGCCATAGACTTCAAAATTTTTAGGGATTACCAAATCTTGCGTCGTTCGTCTAAAAGACAACAGACATTTAGACCAAACTAGTTTCATTTTTTTATTTTAGTTTAACCTAAACTAAATAATGAATGGAGGAATAGTTTGAAAGAAGAGGCCTTCGTTACAGAAGCCCTCCCCATTTCTATAGGTATAGATCCCTATATCTGATTTTTACAGCATTGATCCACCCCTTAATTGGTAATTTTAGCTGATCTAATCCATGATAGCTTACATACCAGGTGCATATAGGTAAGGCTTAATGTAGAATCCCAATCATAAGCCCACCTAAAACCACATAATTGCATGACACATTGAACCAGGGTGGCACCGACTGGAAGCCATCCAGCCTGCAACCTTCGATGTGGGGACCTGCTGATCCAACGTTGGTCTTCAACCTTCATCCAAGGCCGCCTCCTCTGCTTCAATCGAGGGATCCCCTCTACATGCTGATTAAAAACCATTCTTGCTGATGAAATCAATAACCCCCATCGTTGTGGATTTACCGTTGTGGATTATAAGACTTTGTTTTCCAAGGGATCACAGACTCAGTTTTCCATGGGTTAACAGACTATGTTTTCCAAAGGATTGAAAGCTTACCGCAGTGGGATTACCTACGAACAGTATGGAATTTCCAAAAACATTATGGGAGTATAATTTTGAACTTTTTTTTTGACTTTTTTTCCACTTGCTGGATTACATAGAGGTCAGAGACATTCGGTGGTATCCTTTCGTGTTGGAAGTCATCTCCAAGGACAGGCGATGATTTCCAAAAAGGGGGACTGTAGGGATATAGCACCCTCATGTCCGTATGGGATGTGGGCCTCTCCACATCTCTCTGAAACTCTCAATGCTACACTTTCTTGAAGCCCTCAAGGA
Source organism: Garcialebias charrua (assembly GCA_038048925.1). Lineage (NCBI taxonomy): Eukaryota > Metazoa > Chordata > Actinopteri > Cyprinodontiformes > Rivulidae > Garcialebias > Garcialebias charrua. The sequence continues at coordinate 16,872 of JBBPBX010031603.1, forward strand.
GACAAGTGGACACTTATATTTGTTACAATTATTATGAATTAATGGACACTAATTAATCAGATTGAACTTTCTTTTTAATGTGTGTTAATTCAGAATTGATCTACAGTATATTTTGTCATTTTAATGATGATCTGTTACTTGCATGAGTTTGACCTTTCTGGTTTTATTTATGCAAAGCGAGCAGGCTCTGATTCTAAGACACAGTTCAGGGTAAACTGTTAGCTGTTCAGCTTCCTTCTCTGTTTTGTCTATGAAGATAGCCATAATATTCTCTGTGCTCACAAGCAGGCCATCTGGCCGATTTTGTAAACAGTTTTCCTGTTGTCCGTCAAGAGACATTTCTGCCTATGAGATGAAAACCCATCTCTTATTTTGTTAAAACCAGCCAGTAATCATTAAGGGGGTGGGGAAGACCCCGCCTCCCATATAAAGGTCATTTCCTGCATTTTGTTTTTAGTTTTTGGAGAGAACTAATTGACACCTGGCATCTCTCCTCTGGAAAAGCTGATGTACGTTCCGGTCAATATGTCAAATAGACCCACGTTTCAGCTAGGATCATAGTAAAGCCTTACTGTGATCCTTTCAGCCATTTCTGAAAGAATTTGTTTTCTGAAGTTTTATTTTGAAAATCAGTCTGTGCGCTTGACCGTTGTTTTCCTGCCGAGGGAGGCGAGTTCCTCGTATCTTGAATCAGCCACACACGCTGAAGTCCCAACTGGGCGGCCGGTGGACAAACTCATCCACGTGTGTGTCCAGTCACTTCTCCACTCTTATCTCCAAGAGACGAATCGTCAACAGGTAACGAGCCGTGGTGTGTTTGAGCGTACGGGAGCCCAGCAGCTGCTCGTGTGGGGAAAAAGGTGTCACCTAGTCTGGTTCAAAATAATTAATTTCAGTTAACTTAGCTTTCATCTTCTTCCTCCTATTTCTTCTTTTCATAAGCTATTAATCTGTTAAGTAATGTGCCAACAGAAAGGTCCAACTGTCTGTTTGTCTTAATTTGAATTCTTGTCAACGTAGTTATTAAATCAGAGCTAATATCGATACAAATGTTTAATGTAATTTTTGTGATAGTTTCAATAAAAGGTCTATTTTTTGGTAGACCAACATAAGTTGAGCCTCTTGTTAAATTACATTCTTGTCTAATCACAGTAAAAACAATTTAGTATCGGAAAAAGGAAGAACTCGCGCATTGGTGGCAGTTTGTGCAAGATTAAAGTCTGCTAAACTGCGCATCTACAATAATGGTGGCTCAGTAAGTGTTTAAATACCTTACCACAACATTATTTCTTACAACAGGTACCTGCCATTGGGGAGGTACCATAAATTGTGGTAGGGGTGGATTTGAAGGTGGTGGGTTTTGGGGTGCGGGAGGGGGTGTGAAAGGGTTTGTGTGTGATGTTGGGAGAGGAGCGGATGGGTTTTGGTGTGGTGTGGATGGGTTTTGGTTAAGTTTTTGCAGGAGATCGAAACTTGTTTTTCTCTCCAACGCGAGTTTATCCATTGTCAGGGCCAGTTCTGCCTTACAATTAGTTATCTCGACTCGTAACTCTTCATTTCGCTCTTGTAACACAGAGAACCCTTTTGAAAATGTTTCCATCTCATGTGTGCATTTAATTAACTGACCTCGATCTTTTTCACATTCCACCTGTAATGTTTTCCACAAATTATAATAGCCATCCTTCTCTTCTGTGCAACTCTGCAACAGCTCCTGTTTTTGTGCATTTTCAGACAATAACATTGTGTACCGTCGTTGCAGTTCGGCGTTATCTGCCAGAGATTTGTTGTACAGATCTTCCCTAGCATGGATGCTGTCATCACTGACCCAGTCAGTGACTGTATCTGCAGTTTTAAAGTTTCAACCTCTAGATTTTTCAGATAGGCCTTGGTTTCATTCGAACCCAACGGCCCTGGTTCAAAGCGTTGAATGTATTTAGAAAGCTTGTGGAGTTGTTCTATTGAGAGAGGGATTCGATAACTGCTGTCATGTCCACCCGTCAGCGCATATGGTACACCAGGCCAGGAGTACACAGGTCCCACCCATGGGTATGTTCCAACCGTGGGTTGGAATGGGCATGATTGTGGCGGTGGGGGTGGAGGTGGCACAAATGGGTTTGGGGGTGGGTTTTGAAACTGTCGTTCCATGAGATCCAAACATTTTTTCCTCTCTTCAAGGAGTTTTTCTGTTGCTACGGCACGCTCTGCCTGACAACTTTGTAGTTGGACTCGTAACCCTTCATAATCACGTTGTAACAATGTGTACTGTTGTGAATATGATTCCATGACTTGGGTGCATTTCTCTAGTTCGCTTTGTAACTCTGTGCACCGTTCTTGTGATCGTTTGTAATCACTTTGTAACGTTGTACAGTACCCAGTTTGTGAGCTCGTTCTCTGAGCCTTCTCTCATGTGAGTTAGATAACGACTGCAGCTGATGTTGCAGTTTTTTATTCTCTTTGTCATTGTAGGGGTTGTCTGTTCTTAATACTAGCTTTGCCCTACAATCTTTTAATCTTCTCTGTAAACTCTCATTATCACTTTGTAACTCCATGCAGCGTTTGTCAGCTTCATCTCTTTCTTGTGTACATGTCTTCAGTGATTCTGATAGCCACTGTATATGGTTCTGTAGTTCTTCAAACTCCACTTTGATCAGCTGTAAAGCTTCCAAATTCGTTTGAGATGACTGAGATTCTTCTGAATCTGAATCGAAATCCAGTAGAGAATCTAGACTGTCATACCCTGCTTCTGAATCGGGTGGAACTGGCAAATCATTATAGTATATATGTTCTGACATCTTTGTGTCCACTTCGATTGGAACTTCATCATATATTGGCTCATCCATCTCTGTTTTGTTTTTCGTGACAATCAATACAATGGTTTTGTATTTGCATCCGTCTTTTTATGTTGATTTTGTGAGAATCAGCAGAATGGTTTTTATTTTAGTGTTGTGTTTGCACCTAAATGTTTTCTATTTTATCCAGCAATGAGTTATTTAACTACAATCAGCTTGGTTTTATTATTGTAACGTTTAATAAGTCTTTCAATCATTCAGTACCCTTTCCTTGTTAGGTTTTACCTGCAATGAAAATTGTAAAAGTTAAACGCTCACTCTGCAGTGTTAACTTAAAAATAGAACTTATTTTACAAACAGTTACCACTAACCCAAGCCTGATTTATTTTTTTTCACTCGAACGCTCTTTAAAAGATATGAAAATAAATGCAACCTCACACAAAAATGTTATCAGATGCTGTTGTATGATGCCTTAAGAGAATGTTTTTCAGTTTCAGTGAAACTGTTTTACTGTATTTGACAGCTAGCAGGAGTGAACAAGGTCTTTGTTTGTTATTTTAAATATTTTTTATTTAAAATAAACTGGAGTGTTTAATTTTGCACAGAATAGATTTAAAAGATGTTGTTCTTTAAATAAAATGCAGATGGGAGCACCTTCTGTGGAAAATGATATCTGACCTCTTAACCAGCAGGTTGCAGACGGGAGCACTTGTATAACAGTGACTGTAATTACTCTTTCTGATCGCTATAGAGGCGCTGTTGACTTCCCTTTTAGCTTTTAGCCGTAGCTTCGAACTAAAATCGGTTAAACGTCAACTTCTGGGATGAGTTTTAGCCCGACGTGTTAATAGCACGAAACCGTATTCGTTTATGAAACAAATGCTGTGGTTTAAACGGTTTCGAACAAGTTCTGTGAACTTTTTGGATTTCAATGCAGCAGACTTTTTCCTTTTTTCTATCTGATGACGTCACTACGTTGACGTGACGTTTAGACGCTGCGTTCACGGACGTGGCGTTCGCTCGGATTTTACGTTCTGCCCAACTTTGTAATCGCTCCAAACACTTTGAAAAACCTCAAAACACCGCTTTTAAACAGTCTTTTGCGATGGATCATGCATAGAAACGACACAAAACCAGACAAACTGTCAGAATTGTGCAAACACAAAATGAAACCCGACAACCAGCAGCGAATCAGAGCCCACGATCCTGAATATGAAGCATCAATGGACCAATCACAGCGCGTTATGTTGGACGTACGTAGCCTTAGCCATGGAAATGATAACATTAGCTCTACACCAATTCTCGGACTCTTCTCACTCAATAAAACGCTTAAAACATCGCAGAAAAATTCTGTAACGTACCAATTCACATTCAAACAAGCACCTGAGATTATCTCAGGAAGGACAGCACTGAACTGTTGAAAACAACGGACTTTTTTCGGACCCGAACCCAGGTTCGATCCAACTCACTGAATCAGACGGTTCCACAGAACCTCTCAGTTAACATCCGTTATACACAGAAATATGCACCTTCGTCCTACTTTAAAATGTGAAAACAGCAAACAACAGCAATCAGCAGATGTAATAAAATAGGAAAGGCTTTCAAAGATGAAACGGAGTTCATCCACGGTGAACACAATTGCACTTGCAGTTACGACACGTCATCAACGTCTCAAACAGAGTGACAAAATATACACCAACAGCAACTTTCAGCAGACGTTTAAAATTGAATAACGATAAATTTCAACGTTGAATGACACAGACAATGCAGATTGCAACTTCCGGACACTCTCAGTCAGAAACTATCTTTCAGAGTCTAAACTTGGATAAAACTTATGCCAACATTACACAACAATAGACTACAAATATCAATTAAATCCTTTGTAGAGACCTGTACGAAGGCCACCATATGTAAGGATATTATACCCTGGTCAGTTTTACTGACGGTACAATATTCTAAATGAAAGATTTGAGTAGATCTTATCTGACACAAACTTATCAATTTAATTAAACGAGTTCTCTCTTTTCAGGATTTAACCAATAAATTGTGACCAGACGAAATGTAATTCACAGGAAACGTTAAACTTATGTTGGAACAGCAGGACTGGACCATTTATTTAACATAATCAATAAATTACATCAACACGCATAAGGATTGGCTCTGATTAAACTTCATATAACTTAACGGTAGATAGATTCAAACTTAGGACAACAGAACAGCAAAAGAATGACATTTTTTACTTATTCTGCAGGCAGGTTTAACTTAGTTGCTGGCAAATAGTTTAAGGAGAAAAGTTTAAATTGAGGAGGAAGAGAAGGAGGAAGAAAATGAAGGATGAGGAGAGGTACTATCTTGATGTATTTTAACCAGAAGCATGGCAGCTCTCCGGCCGAACTCGACTACACGTTGGTACACTTGGCAAGCATTTGACGACTTTGTTACCTCGTGAAGACGTCAGTCCCCAGTTGGTCCCACTGGCCAGTTTGTTTACCATTTTCAGCATCTCCAGACGTGCGCCTTGACTCGAACCGAAAGTACCGGCAGCTCCAGGTGTTGTTTTCAAGATAAGACGTTCCTTACAAGAATGTCAATAAAGTGAAGCTTTTCACGGCTTGAAATAGATTCATAACAGGCATGTTATAAATCTTTTAACTGAATGACGTGTCCTTAGCGTGTGACACGCTAAGGACACGGTCCGTGTCCTTAGCGTGTGACTAGACGATCATCAGTTCTTAGATGAAGACTCACATCCTAGTCTCGTCCGCAGACTCCCCGGAAAACAGGACGTCAGAGCTCTTTTAAGGCTAACTTGACCTAGAAAGACGTAGCTCTTTCTGATTCGGTCTGTTAGGCCAGGAGCCACGAGAGGAGGCATAAGTTAGATTAAAAATGTCAGAAAGGATAAGAAAGTTAGTTTAAGACGCCAGTCTCATGATACAGCAGATTTAGAACTTTCTTAACTAGGGATGTTAGGAAGACATTTTTATGCCAATATCGGTCCGATAATATCGGTAGGCCGATATTATCGGACCGATATTGGCATAAAAATGTAAAATCTCTACATATCGGTATCGGTTTCTCTTCCGATAACAAAAGCCCGATAAAATAACACTTATTTGTGCACTTTTGTTTCTTTTCTTTGCAGTTTACCTCATTTCTCAAGTGTTGTTTGTACCTCATAGAAATGTGCAGTTTTCAAAATGTTATTGTTGCCAGGCAGCCACATTTTATTTAACAATGAAAAATTATAGTAGGCTGTACATTTTACTTGTTATTTTAGTTGACATTACAATGTTCCAAGCACTTTTACAGCTACAATGTTTAATTTTATTTGTTAAGTCAAATTTGTCCTAGCTATAGTGGGTAGTTTTTCCATAACTTCAGTTGAAATGGTTCTTATTTTCTACAGACTGTTTGCCTATGGAATGTATCCAGTGGGGCAACACAATAAAGCAGACAAAATGTCCCTGACAGGAGATATATAATTTCACCTTAATATCGGTTTGTAACATCGGTTAATATCGTAATCGCAAATTAAGTGTTAAACAATATCGGCATATCGAATATCGGCAAAAAAGTCAATATCGAGCATCTCTATTCTTAACTCATTACCAACACTGTTGTATGAATAAACAAACGTCATCAGAGCATAACATATGGGACCTATTAATGATAATAGCTTGATTATTAAATAGGACAAAAACAAAAGTCTTTGGGTGTCTAGATTGTCCTGAGCTCAAGCTAAAATGAATGAGATAAAGTGTTCCTTTTATCTTCACATGCAAGTTCGAGAGGAGAGGAGAAATCCTCCATGTACAACATTTTGAATTAAGCAGAGTATTTGATTTATCTGACATTAAAATGTACTGATGCTCTTACAAATAAAATTATTCATTTGATGACATTTGAATTAACAAAATTAAAAGAAGTCTCTGGATGACTTAATTTATGGTGTTTGATTCAAATTAAAATAAGAAAAGTATTATTGTCCCTTCAGGAATAACTCCCAAAAAGTTCATTACTGAGGACGATCAGAGACGTGCTTCAAACTCAAGGTTGTATCACTACATACATATATATATATATACATATATATATATATATATATTATATATATATATATTATATATATATAT
>JBBPBX010031603.1:23879-34414 GCA_038048925.1 Garcialebias charrua
ATATATATATATATATATATATATATATATATATATATATATATACATATATATACATTCATTCAACCTTTATTAATACAGGCCAGCCTCGTTGAGCCACGGTGACTCATTTACAAGAGGGACCTACTTATATATTCATATGTAAATATGCCCCCAAGGCCTCCTCCATGCCAACAGAATGGCCTCATATACATACCAATGGCTGCAAAAATGCTAATTCAATGAGCCATTTGACTAACTCCCATGGGAAATATAGTTAGAATATCCGAATGGCTCAAATGTGGTAGTGCTAGTGCAGACAACGTCTGAATTGAGTACAACAGTGGCTGCAATGCAGGAGAGGCTGACGGAAGCTGAGACGCACGTCTCGCGCCTTGAGGACACCTCGGAGCGGCTGTGCGTTGCAGACACTGAGAGAAGCAAGCTGCTGGATGTTCTGCGGGATCGTGTTCAAGCCCTCGAAAATCACAGTAAGAGGAATAATGTGAGAATTATTGGGCTAAAAGAGACTGTTGGCAACGATCATGGGACACTTTTGAGCTGTGTTAAGAACATGTTGGTGGAGAGGCTGGGGCTGCGTGATGATGCAGAGTTTGAGATTGAACGAGCCCACCGGGCTTTTGCGCCACAGCCCGACCCGAACCGACCTCCGAGGCCGGTGCTGGTTCGTTTCCTGAGGCAGTCGGCGAGGGATGAAGTAATTGCTGCAGCTAAGGAGAAGCGAGGCTTCGAGTGGCATGGATGTCGACTGTCCGTGTTTCCTGACATGACCAAAGAGCTGGCGGAGAAGAGGAAGGCTTTCACATCTGTGAAACGGAAGCTGCAGGAGCTCAGCGTTAAATACACCCTGGCGTTCCATGCGACACTGCGCGTGAGGTGGAAGGGCAAAAATATAAGTTTCAGCTCGGCAGGAGCAGCAGAAATGTTCTTCAACGAGGAGGATGAGGAGAACGAGCAGGAGGAGGAGAACTCAAATACGACAGCCTGATGTTTTTATCAGGAGCCTCCCACAGGATGCTGTGTTTGACTGAGGGAAGGGAGACCCACCACCACCTGTCATCAGAAAGGAGTAAAGAGGAGGAGAGCAGAGCTCCACGGACCAGATAAGATTTTGTTTTAGGTTTATTTTTTCCCTCTGAGCTGCATTAGGCAGCTCAAATATAGTCAATTTTAAGTTTTAGGTTGTTTTTGTTTACATCGTTCTTTGTTTACATACTAGATGTTCTTTTTTCCAGGTAAACTGTTTTATTTTTGGCTGGTTCCACTCACATGTCAGGTCCTCACCCCAGGGAACAGGGATTTAGAGATGTTGGTTCAAAATGTTTGTTTACAGGTGTAAAAAGTAATAATTTGTCATCTGTAATGACTGGGAAATATGTAAAATTTATATCTTGGAATATTAATGGGTGTGGAAATCCAACTAAAAGGCGTAAAATATTGGCTTATTTAAAGCTGCTATATGTAACTTTTCTAACAATATATTTTTAACATATTTCTTCACTCTGTCACTAGATTGATGTTAGAGAGGTAATCTCTGAAAAAAACTAAAAAAAATATTGTCCCCTTGCTTCTCCAGGTGGTAAATAAGCATTTCTAAAAAGAAAAAGTGACCCGCCATTTTCCAGCCAATAAAAACAAAGTTTGTAACCAGCCAATAAAAACCGAGCTTGAATTTGAATCAGCCAATAAAAACAGAGCTTGAATTCAAATTTCAACAGACCACAAGGGGGCAGAGCCATATATGGCTCTGAGGGGGAGGGATCAGAATGCTTTGCTTGTTGAAATTTTTTCTAAGTGCTGCAGTTCTACAGAAACTGCAGACTGAACCTTTAAAGACAAATCAAGCAGATATAATATTTCTTCAAGAGACTCACCTGAATGAAGGGGAAGAGGTGAAGTTTAAAATGGGCTGGGTTGGTCATATTTTTCATAGTTCTCTTTCAAGTGCTCAAAACGGTGTAATCATCCTTGTTAGAAAAAATATTAATTTCTCATTTATAAAACAAGTTAAAGACTCAGAGGGACGGATGATATGTGTCCAAGCAATGATAGAGGGAGTAAATGTGACACTTTGTAACATTTATGCACCAAACATGGAGGACCCTCACTTTTTTCATAAAGTAAATAGTGTCTTGGGGGAAATGGCGGGGCAAATATTATTGGCGGGTGATTTCAACGAGGTGATGGATCCTTTTCTTGATAAGAGTGCATTCAAAGGTTCGCTTAGCTCTAAAGAAAGAGATGCAGTTCATATGTTAAATGAAGATATGGGCCTAGCCGATGTATGGAGGCTAATTAACCCTGCTAAAAGGGAATATACTTTCTACTCTCACTGTCATAAATCTTATTCCAGGATTGATCTATTTTTAATTTCAAAACTCATGATACATAATGCGTTAAGTTGTGATATAAAAACTATTGCACTGACTGACCACGCAGATGTTGAACTCTGTTTAAAACTAGGAATGGGGAATGCGAGGGGTTCAAGGTGGAGAATAAACGTTTCCCTCTTACAAGATAAATCTTTTAAGGAGTTGCTGGGGGAGGATCTAAAACACTTTTTTGAAATAAACATTGGCAGTACAGAGCATATTCAAACTGTTTGGGAGGCCTCTAAGGCTTATGTGAGGGGCAAACTCATAGCATATGCTTCAAAAAAGAAAAAAGACAGCCAATAAAAAATCCAAGAATTGGAAAAAGAGATTAAATTTAAGGAAAACAACTTTGCAAAGCAGTATGATGACTTACTGTATCGAGACATTTGTGGGCTTAAATTTCAGCTAAATGAAATTTATAACAAGAAAGTGGAATATTCCTTGTTCAGGCTAAAAACTACATTTTATGAAGGAGGGGAGAAAACTGGGAAGTTATTAGCAAGACAAGTAAAAAAGGAGGATTTTTCTAATACCATCCCTGCTATAAAACAAGGTAATAAATTAGTAACCTCACCAAAAGACATAAATAATGTGTTTAAACAGTATTACGGAACATTATATACATCCACGATGTCTACTGAGATGGACCAGAGAGGGAGGGATCTTTTCTTCTCTAAACTTGATCTTCTTAGATTACTTGAGGAACATGTGGAGGGGCTGGAAGCACCAGTAGCAGAGGCAGAAATTAGAAAAGCTATTTTGATGATGAAGACAGGGAAATCACCTGGTTATGATGGTATCCCTGCAGAATATTATAGAACATATATCAATATTCTGGCCCCAGTTTTACAAAAAGTGTATCAAGAAACTTTTGAGAGAGGACAGTTTTCCCCTACTTTCAATGAAGCATTAATTTCTTTGATCCCAAAAAAAGATAAAGACAGTACAGATCCATCAAATTATAGGCCCATCAGTTTGCTTAACATAGATTTAAAATATTAACCAAGGTGCTGGCTTTACGCTTGCAACGAGTCCTTCCCAGCATTATACATCAAAATCAGACAGGCTTTATGAAAAACTGTTCTTCTTCTGATAACATGAGAAAATTGATGCATTTGATGTGGCTGAGCCAGTCAAAGAATGAGCCAGTAGCTGCAATCTCCTTAGATGCTGAGAAAGCATTTGATAAGGTGGAATGGGACTTTCTTTTCTTGGCCTTGTCAAATTTTGGATTTGGACCACATTTTACTAAATGGGTTAAAATATTGTATGAGGAGCCAAAGGCTGCAGTAATAACCAATGGCATTATTTCACCTTTCTTTGGGTTATTACGTGGGACCCGGCAGGGTTGCTCTCTCAGCCCCTTGCTGTTTAATATTTTCATAGAAACTCTGGCAGTGGGTATTAGGGCAAATAAGGACATTAAAGGTATATTCATGGGTTAATAAGAACACAAACTGCTTCTTTACGCAGATGATATTTTAGCACTTATCACTCATCCACTTACATCCTTGCCACATCTGATGGACACCATACAGTCATATTCAGAGGTGTCGGGATACACAGTAAATTGGACTAAGTCAGAGGCCATGCCATTATCTGCTTTATGTCATTCACATATGGTAGAACATTTTAAATTTAAGTGGACACCTAAAGGTATGAAATATCTGGGTATTAGACTTAGTCGGGATTTGGAAGAATTACCTTTACTAAATTTTAATCCGGTGTTGTCAAAAATTAAAACAAATTTTGAAAAGTGGGAAAAGATCAAATTAACTTTGTGGGGTAAGATTAATATCATTAAAATTATCACCATCCCTCAGTTTAATTATCTGCTAATGATGTTGCCCATTACAATTGCGCCAGACATCTTTAAAAGGTATGAAAACTTGATTAAACTTTTCTTGTGGGGAGGTAAAAGAGCAAGAATAAAACTAGATAAATTATATGCCCCTAGAGAAAAGGGTGGTTTAGGACTCCCAGATTCAAAGCTTTACTATTTATCATTTGAAATGGTTAAATTAGTTAAACACTGGGAGGAATCTGTGAACAGGCAGGAATGGATAAGCATTGAAACTGATGTTTGTTCACCGTTCCACCCAAGACACAAACTGTCTCAAATGACTGACACAACAAATCCAGTTCTTATTCACTCTAGTGAGGTTTGGTCAAAAGTCCATAGAATGTTAGAGCTTCCACATCAGGTACAGGCATATGCATCTCTCTGGAATAATCCTGCTATATCTATTTGTAAACAACCTGTGTTTTGGGGGCAGTGGCATTCACGTGGCATACACACCATTGGGGATCTGTATAAAGATGGACAATTTATGTCCTAAGAGGATTTGACTCGTACATTTGAATTGGAAGGCAGAGCAAACCTATGGAAATATTTACAGATGAGACACTGTGTGACCTCCAAAATCAAAGACAGTGTGGAAAATAAAATTTTAGATTTTATTAGGTTCCCACGTGATCGCCACACAACCTCTCAGTTTTATAAACTTTTAAGTTGTAGTTTGAGTGGTAAATCGTTAAATATCAAACTTATTTGGCAAAGAGATTTGAAAATCGAGTACACGAAGGAAGAATGGCTGGTGGTAAATCGTTAAATATCAAACTTATTTGGCAAAGAGATTTGAAAATCGAGTACACGAAGGAAGAATGGCTGGAGGTCCTATCAGGGAGCGGTAAATATGTGAAAGAAGCCCGAAATAAATTCATACAGTATAAAGTGTTGCATAGATATTATCATACTCCTACCAGATTGCACAGAATGAAACTAATGACGGACAATTTGTGTTGGAAATGTAAAAAAGAGGTGGAGACATATTTACACTGTTTTTGGGAATGTCATCTGATTACACCTTTTTGGATTGAAGTCTTGAAGATTCTGAGTGCCTGGTTTGGCTCGTTCCCCGGACCCCAGAACTGTGTTTACTGGGAGATAGATCTCAAATGCCGGACATTTCCAAAGAAGCCCTTTCAGTTATTATGGTCGGTCTTGTGCATCCAGGATCATCTTAAAACATTGGAAGACCATAAAGCGTCCTGAAATCAATGATTGGATTAAATCAATGACCGACGCAGCTTCTTATGAGGTCATGCTTAGTAACTTGAAAGGGAGCGGAGACAAAGATTGGGACAGTTTTTGGGACTAACTAAAAAGTGTAACAATGACCTAAAATGATACTGTTTTGTCTTACGTTTTTTGTTTGTTTGTTTGTTTGTTTGTTTCTCGATTTTCTGGACTTTTGAATCACACCAATTACAGTAATTACAGAAATGTTTTCTTTATTTATTTTTTATTTATCACTCCACCTGTAATCTACTGTTATCTGGGGGTGGGGAATAGAGGGAGGGGGGTGCACCAGCTTTATGTTCTTTATTTTGTTTTTGTTTTTTCCTTTTAATATTTTTTTTAATGTTTTTATGTTTATAAGGTTTATAAGGTGGGCTGCCACCTTACCGTGGTGGAGGGGTTTGAGTGTCCCAATGATCCTAGGAGCTATGCTGTCAGGGGCTTCATGCCCCTAGTAGGGTCACCCAAGGCAGACAGGTCCTAGGTGAGGGACCAGACAAAGTGCAGCCCGAAGACCCCAATGATGAGTACAATAAATGGACAAAATGTTCCCTCGCCCGGACGCGGGTCACCGGGGCCCCACTCTGGAGCCAGGCCCGGAGGTGGGGCACGTTGGCGAGCGCCTGGTGGCCGGGCTTTCACCCATGGAGCTCGGCCGGGCACAGCCCGAAGAGGAGACGTGGGTCCCCCTTCCCATGGGCTCACCACCTATGGGAGGGGCCAAAGGGGTCGGGTGCAATGTGGGATGGGTGGTGGCCGAGGGCGGGGACCCTGGCGGTCTGATCCTCGGCTACAGAAGCTGGCCATTGGGACATGGAATGTCACCTCTCTGGTGGGGAAGGAGCCTGAGCTAGTGTGTGAGGTTGAGAGGTTCCGGCTAGAAATAGTTGGACTCACCTCAACGCATGGCTCTGGCTCTGGAACCAGTTTCCTTGAGAGGGGTTGGACACTCTTCTACTCTGGAGTTGCCCCTGGTGAGAGGCGCCGAGCAGGAGTGGGCATACTTGTTGCCCCCCATCTTGGTGCCTGTACGTTGGGGTTCACCCCGGTGAACGAGAGGGTAGCCTCCCTTCGCCTACGTGTGGGGGGACGGGCTCTGACCGTTGTTTGTGCCTATGCGCCAAACGGCAGCGCAGATTACCCACCCTTTTTGGAGTCCTTGGAGGGGGTATTGGAGAGTGCGCCTCCTGGGGACTCCCTTGTTCTGCTGGGGGACTTCAACGCTCACGTGGGCAATGACAGTGAGACCTGGAGGGGTGTGGTTGGGAGGAACGGCCCCCCTGATCTGAACCCGAGTGGTGTTTTGTTGTTGGACTTCTGTGCTCGTCATGGATTGTCCATAACGAACACCATGTTCAGGCATAAGGGTGTACATATGTGCTCTTGGCACCAGGACACCCTAGGTCGCAGTTCGATGATCGACTTTGTTGTTGTCTCATCTGATCTGCGGCCGCATGTCCTGGACACTCGGGTGAAGAGAGGGGCGGAGCTGTCAACTGACCACTACCTGGTGGTGAGTTGGCTCCGATGGTGGGGGAGGATGCCGGTCAGACCTGGCAGACCCAAACGTATTGTGAGGGTCTGCTGGGAACGTCTGGCAGAGTCTCCCGTAAGACGGAGCTTTAACTCCCACCTCCGGGAGAGCTTTGAACACGTTCCGAGGGAGGCGGGGGACATTGAGTCCGAGTGGGCCATGTTCCGCGCCTCTATTGTCGAGGTAGCTTATCAGAGTTGTGGCCGCAAGGTTGTTGGTGCCTGTCGTGGTGGCAACCCTCGAACCCGGTGGTGGACACCGGCGGTGAGGGATGCTGTCAGGCTGAAGAAGGAGTCCTATTGGGCCTTTTTGGCCTGTGGGACCCCGGAAGCAGCAGATAGGTACCGACAGTCCAAGCGGCATGCGGCTCGGGTGGTTGCTGAGGCAAAAACTCGGGCGTGGGAGGAGTTCGGAGAGGCCATGGAGAATGACTTCCGTACGGCTTCGAGGCGATTCTGGTCCACCATCCGGCGTCTCAGGGGGGGAAAGCGGTACGCGACCAACACCATTTATGGTGGGGATGGCGTGCTGTTGACCTCAACTCGGGATGTTGTGAGTCGGTGGGCGGAATACTTCGAAGACCTCCTCAATCCTACTGGCACGTCTTCCACTGAGGAAGCGGAGCCTGGGGACTTTGGGTCGGGCTCTCCAATCTCTGGAGCTGAGGTCACCGAGGTGGTTAAAAAGCTCCGCGGTGGCAGGGCTCCAGGGGTGGATGAGATTCGCCCTGAGTTCCTTAGGGCTCTGGATGTTGTGGGGTTGTGTTGGCTTACGCGACTCTGCAATATCGCGTGGACATCGGGGGCAGTTCCCTTGGATTGGCAGACTGGGGTGGTGGTTCCCCTATTCAAAAAGGGGGACCGTAGGGTGTGTTCCAACTATAGGGGGATCACACTCTTAAGCCTCCCTGGTAAGGTCTATTCAGGGGTTCTGGAGAGGAGGGTCCGTCGGATAGTCGAACCTCGGATTCAGGAGGAGCAGTGTGGTTTTCGTGCTGGTCGTGGAACACTGGACCAGCTCTACACCCTCAGCAGGGTCCTGGAGGGCGCGTGGGAGTTTGCCCAACCAGTTTACATGTGCTTTGTGGACTTGGAAAAGGCATTCGACCGCGTCCCTCGGGGGGTTCTGTGGGGGGTACTCCGGGAGTATGGGGTACCAGGCCCATTGATATGGGCTGTTAGGTCCCTGTACGACCGGTGTCAGAGCTTGGTCCGCATTGCCGGCAGTAAGTCAGGCTCGTTTCCAGTGAGAGTTGGACTCCGCCAAGGTTGCCCTTTGTCACCGATTCTGTTCATAACTTTTATGGACAGAATTTCTAGGCGCAGCCAAGGTGTTGAGAGGATCCGTTTTGGTGGCCTTAGAATCGCTTCTCTGTTTTTTGCAGATGATGTGGTCCTGTTGGCTTCATCAGATCGTGATCTACAGCTTTCGCTGGAGCGGTTTGCAGCCGAGTGTGATGCGGCCGGGATGAGGATCAGTTCCTCCAAATCCGAGGCCATGGTCTTGAGCCGGAAAAGGGTAGCATGCCCTCTCCGGGTCGGGGATGAGGTCCTGCCCCAAGTGGAGGAGTTTAAGTATCTCGGGGTCTTGTTCACGAATGAGGGAAAACTGGAGCGTGAGATCGATAGGCGGATAGGTGCAGCATCCGCAGTGAAGCGGGCTCTGTACCGGTCTGTCGTGGTGAAGAGAGAGCTGAGTCGAAAGGCAAAGCTCTCAATTTACCGATCGATCTACGTTCCCACCCTCATCTATGGTCATGAGCTTTGGGTTGTGACCGAAAGAACGAGATCTCGGATACAAGCGGCTGAAATGAGTTTTCTCCGCAGGGTGTCTGGACTCTCCCTTAGAGATAGGGTGAGAAGCTCAGTCATCCGGGAGGGACTCGGAGTAGAGCCGCTGCTTCTCCACATCGAGAGGAGCCAGTTGAGGTGGCTCGGGCATCTGGTTAGGATGCCTCCTGGACGCCTCCCTGGTGAGGTGTTCCGGGCATGTCCCACCGGGAGGAGACCCAGAGGAAGACCCAGGACACGCTGGAGGGACTATGTTTCTCGGCTGGCCTGGGAACGCCTTGGGATTCCCCCAGAGGAGCTGCTCCATGTGGCTGGGGAGAGGGAAGTCTGGGCCTCCCTACTTAGGCTGCTACCCCCGCGACCCGACCCCGGATAAGCGGACGAAGATGGATGGATGTTTATTTTATGTACATGTTCCAAAAATGAATAAAAAACTTTAATTACAAAATTAAAAAAAATATGTGTTCATGTCTTTTACTGCAGGTTTTCAGAGAAAATGTGATTCACTTAGCGATTCAGTGTAAAAGTGTATCACTGGGACAGTTTCAGAGACCATGGTATGGTCCACTACAGTCCCCCTTTTTGGAAGTCATCGCCTGTCATGGGGATGAGTTCCAACACAAAAGGACACTTCCAAATGGCTCTGATCTTGATGTAATCCAGCAAGCAAGAATAATAAAAAAAATTAATTCCCATATTGTGTATAGGTAATTCCATACTGTTTGTTGGTAACCCTATTGCAGCAAAACTTATAATCCCTTGGAAGACAGAGTCTTTAATCCATTGGAACAAAGCTTATATTACACAGTGGTAATTCCACAATGATTGGGGTTGTTGATTGATCAGCATGTAGAGAGGATCCCTTGATTGATGTAGAGGAGGCGACCACTTGATGAGGGTTGGAGACCAACGTTGGAGTTGTAGGTCCTCATATTGGAGGTTGCTGGTTGGGTGGTTTCTAGTCGGTGCCATTCTGGTTCTGTGTTATGCATTTATGTGGTTTTAGGTGGGCTTATGATTGGGATTTTACATTAGCCTTACCTATATGCACCTGGTGTGTAAGCTATCATGGTTTAGATCAGCTACAGATATCAATTAAGGGGGGGGTCATGCTGTAAAAGTTAGATATAGGGATCTACATCTATAGAAGGTTCAGGAGGGCTTCTGTAACGAAAGCCTCTTCTTCCAAACTATTCCTCCATTCATAACTTAGTTAACATTAGAGCCAACAAGGAAAAGAAAAGTATAGTTTGGTTTAATTATCTGTTGTCCTTTAGACGAACGACGTAGGTTTTGGTTTTCCCTTTAAAAATTTGGCGTCTATGGCGAGACTCATTTAAGTGATTAGATAATCTTAGAATAGAATTGTTCGAGTCGGTTCGATTTGACAAGTTATGAGATCAGTGTAGATTATAGTACCTAAAGTAGCAACACCAACACTACCAAATGTGAGCCATTCGGATATTCTAACTATAGTTCCCATGGGAGTTAGTCAAATGGCTCATTGAATTAGCATTTTTGCAGCCATTGGTATGTATATGAGGCCATTCTGTTGGCGTGGAGGAGGCCTTGGGGGCATATTTACATATGAATATATATGTAGGTCCCTCTTGTAAATGAGTCACCGTGGCTCAACGAGGCTGGCCTGTATTAATAAAGGTTGAATGAATGTATATATATATATATGTATATATATATATAATATATATATATATATATATATATATATATATATATACAGTATATATATAATA
>JBBPBX010031604.1:0-22519 GCA_038048925.1 Garcialebias charrua
ATGGACACCAGTGACCCCCCATGACCCGAAAAGAATCAGGTAAAGATAAAAGATGGATGTTGCTTATTGGTGTCTGTACTTTATACTGTATGTGTCTGTACTTTATACTGTATGTGTCTGTACTTTATACTGTGTGTCTGTACTTTATACTGTGTGTCTGTACTTTATACTGTGTGTGTCTGTACTTTATACTGTATGTGTCTGTACTTTATACTGTGTGTCTGTACTTTATACTGTGTGTCTGTACTTTATACTGTGTGTGTCTGTACTTCATACTGCATGTGTCTGTACTTCATACTGCATGTGTCTGTACTTTATCCTGCATGAGTCTGTACTTTACACAGTACTGCATGAGTCTGTACTTTATACTGTATGTGCACTCTTGTAAATGAGTCCCCTCAATGAGACCAACCTGGATTAATAATAAAAAGTGTGTGTTCCTCAGTTTTAAAGGTGTTGTGTGTGTCACAGTTAAACTTTATTCCCTCGGGGAGTTTAACCCTCTCCTCCCCGGTTTACCTTCAGCCACAGCGACAGCCGCGTTCACCGTCACAGGTAAACTAAGCTCCGCCTCCGTGTCTCCCGCAGGTAGACTGATGATGGTGGCCTCCCCCAGCAGGTTGCAGATCCGCTGCTGCATGGCGCTCAGGATGACCGGGGTCGGGGTGCAGTCCGCGGCCGTGCCCTCGATGGCCGCCCGGGCCTGGGCCACCTTCCTGCGGACCTCGGTCTTCATGTCGGACCACTTCTTCTTGATCTCGAGCAGCTCTCGGGGACAGGTGGTGACTGCGTTCACCTTCTTGAGGATGGCCAGCCACGCGCTGTTCTTCGCCATGTGGGTCACTCCCGCGTTGAAGTGGCTCACCAGAGTGTGCTTTTGTTTCTCGATCTCCTCCACGATGATCTCCACCTCCCTCTCGGAGAAATTCATCTTTCTCTTTTTGGCGGAGGATGCCATCGCTGCAGAGAAACCGCCGGTATTTCTGCGTATTGTACGTCAAAATAGGATTTAACTCAACTAAAGTGCGCAACGTAATGGCTTCCAGAATCGGCTTCTTCTTCCTCGCTAGCAACGCTGGTTGTTAGCAGGGGCTCCAAGCCCCGCCTTCCACGAATCTTATTGGCTGATGTCTTGGGACGATTCGTCGTTCTTTGCTCCTATTGGACTAAAAAAAATGTCAATCATTTAGCGCATTGAGAAAAACTGAAAAGATGTTTTCCTAATTTAGTTTGAAAATGTTCCGTTTGGTATCTTAGATTTCAAGATGAAAGACTCCTCTCACGTATTTATTATAAATTTGATCTTGTTTCTTGCTAAGTTCCACACCCATAACAGTAAAATAATGCATAGGAAACTTTTTTTTTACATCTTTGTAATGGATGTGAAACTATCTCGACTCAATCTCAGAATCAAATAAAAAGGCCATAAAAACAAGAAATATCTGTAATGAATACAACTTAACTTTGTAACTCGCATTTATTTATTTCTGTATCTTTTTTTTGTTTGCTTCTTTTTTTTCTATATGTTCATTGTTGTATGTATGCTATAAATTGTTGCATTTGAAGTAAAGTTAAAGATAAAAAAAAAACACTGAAAAGATGTTTCTTTTTAAATAATTTGACTTTTTTCTTCAGTTTTAACAGGTCATTTTCATAAAACTTCCAAAACAATTTAATAAGACTCTTATTTTACCAGTGATTTAATAAAAACCTGCTCATCAAATGTCATTTTTACACATTTCAGTGTAGAAATAGAAGTATTCTTTCCGTTGTAGAACTCCAAAATGTTACAAAATCTGTCCGCAAAACAAACATTTGAAAGAAATGTAAATAAACCACAATTTCGTGTTAAAGCAGTTTATTTTAAATTAAATGTTTCCAGAGCCATCAAACCTTCATGTTCCCGTGTTTTGCATTAGTTCATAAAAAAAAGTTTTTATTTAGAAATTGACCCCCAAAAAGCACAATCGGAGCAGTCTCATTTATAGTTTATAATTTCCCAAGGTTCAAAAGGGGGAAACGTGACAAAAAGCAAAGAATATGAATTTAGGACTCCTGTATTTTGTGAACTAGTTAGTTGTTTTAAACAAACAGATGGAATGAGCAGAACAAGAGGCAGATGGTAATAAAAGTTCTGATGGGCCAGAACAGATCAGATGAAAGTAGTTAAAGGCTGAAACAGACGAGTTGAAATACTTTTAGCTTCGGCTCTTTTAACGTTCAGCTGGAGGCATTTAGTTTTGTGTTGCATTTCCAACATTTAGACACATTTTACTTTTAATATTTAATTCTCTTCATCTGCAAAGAGGTTGAACTTCTTACAAAAACCCATTAAATTACATTTTCTGTCCGTCTTTTTAAAGTAAGGCTCATTAAATAACATGTAACAGATCACAGGCGACGTTTAACGCTTCAAAATTTACACGAGAAGAAGAAATTATTCTGGCACCAAAAACCGCAGGCTTTAGAAGTCACATGATGTAACCTCATTCAGGTGACCTTTGACCCTGATGACAAACGCTGACAAACGTTTGGAACAGGTGTGATGCCGAAAAGAGCATGCCTGCCGGCGATTGCACCCCGTCACGCGAACGCGTTAGAATTTACCTTTCCGAAATATGCACCCCCTGCTAACTCAGATTTAGAGAGTTATAAAATGTATAACATTTTATACATAATCAGAGATGTCCTCTGATCTGTTGGTATGAGTTTCATATAATTTGGAGAATATTTGGGGAAATAGATGGGGGTGCAAATATTGGCAGCCTTAGAATCTGCCTTTCCGAATTATGCATATCACATAATTAGACAGTTAAAGGTGTTATCAATTTTTCCACATGATGATGCATGTCCTCTATGCTACTGGATGGTTTTTTTCACCCCTAAATGCAAACTACGAAACAAAATCGGGTTTTCTAAAATTAATCTTCCATAAAACTCCACCTTTTTAGGTCATTAATACTTAAACAACACCTTTTTAGGTCATTAATAGTTAAACAACACGATTATATTAAGTTTCTATATCCGTTTTTTTCTCATCTGCTTTGACGCTTGACCGATGCACGACAGGAGGTGCAATCTACAGCAGGCACGCTCTTTTCGGCATCACACCGGTCCCTCATAACTGCACCATCCCAACTGGACCCCATACGTCTGGAACCAGCTGGTTCTGCCTCATCGGGTCATGAATGAAGCGTGACAAACAGGAATCAGATGTTCTGATGAAACAGTTAATTAAACGTTTCTTAAATTATTTAAGCATTGAGCACGTTATTGAGCATGAACTTTGTTTCTTAGTTTTATTTTTACTCGGGCACCTCGTAAGGCTTCTCCTGCTGGGGTCTTTTTTAAATTATAGCACCTTTCACCGATCCTCCTCCAGAAAACAGAGACACCACTCTGTACCTTGCCTTACTTTATTTTGAAAAGCGTAGGAAGTGGAAACTGTGACCCTGGGTGAGTTCTGCTCCACACTGATCCATCTCAGAACCAGAAACTTGATTTTACTCACGTTCGAACCATGCGGTCCGTTTCAGACCAAACATGGAAGAAACCATGTTAAAGCGGCAGCTGATGTTTTCTGACAACTGGACTTGGTTTGGACCTTTGAACGGTCTTAAAGGTCAGAACCAAACCAGGCCTGATCAGCATCTGAGCGTCAGAACTTTTTCAGTTCTGTGCCGTCACGTACTTGAAGAAACATTAAATAATTACAGAGAGTCGGCGAGTGTTGTCTTCAATCTGAACAGAACCGACCCGTTGGACCGTTCATTAATCCAGTTTCAGCTCAGTTAGACACTTTGTTTAATCCAACACTGATAATCTGATGTTTCAGGTTTGGACCACAGCATCAGTCCAGGTCCAAACACCACCACCTGTACAGAAATAGTCTCCGCCCTGTTGGGTGGACGGCGCCGACAGCCCAAACGACCCGTTTACTCTGAAAACTCGGGGTCCAGGTGCTTGAGGACTCCTCCCACCAGGTGCAGGCTTCCCGTCACCAGAACATGGATCTCGACCGCGTCGCTCAAAGGAGCGGCTTTGGCGACAAGGCTGGGTTTAACTGGCAGAACCGCCTTGTCCAGGCCGGTGAGAACCGGGTCGCGGCCCTGAGTGACCCACTGCAGGGCGCTGAGGATGCAGGGGAACACCAGCGTGTCGGCCTTCCTCGCAGGAACCAGCGGCAGGCCGATGAGCAGCGCCGCCTCCGCCTCCTCGTCGCCGCCGCCCCGCTTGTTGTGGAGGTGCCAGCTCCTCTCGTTGTCCAGGCAACGGGTCAGCATGTTCTCCACAGACACGTTGAAGTTCTGCTGGTCTGCGTTGCAGGAGGCGATGGATTCGGTGATGTTGGGACAGAAGACGGCGAAGTCGAAGTGGAACGGCTGAGGAAACGAGCAGAGAGGCAGTTTGGTACCAACAGAACCACACAGGAGAACTATGGTACCAACAGAACCACACCGGAGAACTATGGTACCAACAGAACCACACCGGAGAACTATGGTACCTTCAAGTCCTCACCTGCAGCAGTTTGAGCATCACCGCCGAGTCCCGCTCTCCTGTGGCGTTGAACAGCAACACCCGGGCCACGGGTCCGCTACGACACAAACACCAGCAGTCGCATGACGGGTTCTGGTTCTGAACGCTTACGCAACTGGATCTCACCTGGCCTTCTTCTCGTGCTGCGCCGCGGCCTCTCTGAACCACTGGACGCAGGCCTGCATGCTCCTCATGGTGTGAGCTCCGTCCAGGAAGTAGGTGACGGCGCCGTGTGTCAGAGTCTGGGTCCTGCCGGGCCACGTGGCGTCCTCCAGCCCTGAGGTCCAGAACACAAAGTACTGAGAGGTTCCTGCAGGTCAACGAGGGGTCGAGCCAAACAGAGAGGACGACTCACCTTTCACCATGAAGGGTGCAGGTTGGAAGGAGGCCGCATGAGACACACTGAAGTTCTCCGGGTCGGAGACGGGAGAACTTCTCTCTGTTTGAGACAGAACCGGTTCCGTCATGATTTTTTTACTATTCATAAAATTGCTCAAAATATATATATATATTTTAACATTTAAATATGTTCGTTTTTTGCAAACAAAATGATAAATCACTTTAATTTTGCTTTAAAAGTGATTTTGAACTTCAAGCCATGTTTAATCATGGGAAATCCGATTACACGCGAACGCACCATCTGTGACGTAGTGGAGGCAGAGGGCTCTGGTCTCTTTAATAGCGGACAATTTAAAACCCGACAAATTTATCAATCTATGTGAAGATTTGAGCTATTTGTCTTCATTTTGGGAAGCAGAAAATAGTTTGGGTGATGGAACAAGAAACAACAGGATCTAATTTAGGTCTGATGCTGTATCAGACTTACCTTCATGTCGAGCTGCTCACACCCGCGCACTGTGACAAGCCCAGAGCTCTGCCTCACACTCTGCACACTACGTCACAGATGGTGCGTTCGCGTGTAATCGGATTTCCCATGATTAAACACGGCTTGAAGTTCAAAATCACTTTTAAAGCAAAATTAAAGTGATTTATCATTTTGTTTGCAAATACGAACACATTTAAATGTTAAAATATATATATTTTGAGCAATTTTATGAAAATTTAAAAAATCATGTCAGTGGGTCTTTCAAACCAAGTGTCCGTCAGCAGCACCGAGCTTGGACCGTTTAACCAAGGCTCACTTTTTACTCTGCATTTCTGCCTTGTAGATTTATAGACTTGCCTTATGGAGCTCAGATGTCCTCTTCAAAATAAAAGTATGATGGAAGAAGTCGTCTCACAAAAACACCATGAAATGTTTTTAACAAATTTACAAGTAATTCTGCATGAAGTTGAAGAGCTGGATCCATCGGACCTCCAGGTTCTGGTCCTGCAGGGTATGCTCTGCTTCTTCAGTTTGACAACAGACTCACCTGGTCCACATCGTCTCTGCAGCCAGGTGTGGCTCAGCTGCAGGGCCAGGGAGGCGTTGGAGCGCTGGTGCTGACCCGCCAGGCCCAGACTCAGAGGACCAGAGTCCATCTGGTAGTGGTCCAGCTCAGGACACACCCACAGACGACACTGCAACAACAGAGTGGGGTTACAGGAGTCCAGAACGCTCAGACCCCCACAGAACCTGGACTCACCCCGATGTCTCTGGCCCGGTCTCTGAGGATGGACATGGCATCTTCAGGCTGACGCACGGTGAAGGCAGGAACCCCCGGCTGAAAAGATAAACAACAAACAAACAGGAAGTTCAAGATTTCTTTATATTCTCATCACATGTGGTACATGAGGTGGAATTAAATCATGTACTCAAGGTCCCAGTTACACCCAAAAATATAAAGTATAAAAAGTAACAGTATATAAGGATCTAAGATACAGTATACAGTAAACACTAATAATATAATACGGTGTATTAAACAGCAGTCTGAACACAAGTCTGTAGTGAGCAGGTGGGTATGAATACAGCAGCACGGATAAGTCACAAATCTCCAATTAAAGTGGCATTACATTATTATTTTACATTATTGTTTTACATTATTATTTTACATTATTATTTTACATTATTGTTTTTTCTTACAGTGATTATTCTGGTTAGATAATCTTGAGTCTAACAACCTCAGGGTAGAAGCTGTTCCTCAGTCTAGTGGTTCTACACTTAAAGGAGAAATGAAAAGTGTTTTTAAGCTAATAGTAGTCTAATGAAAAGCATAAAATAAGCTTGTTGAGAAATTTTCACAAGTCAAAAATGTCATCCTAACTCAAATTTAGACTTTGCAAAGTGAAGAAATTCTCATCTGGTGTGCTGGTGAAGATTCTCAGTCGTCCAGGACATGATGAAATCAAAAAAGGCGTTCAATACAGGATCAACTGGACTTTATTTGTTGCAGAAAACGTTTCGACTTCTGTCCAGAAGTCTTTTTCAATTCTGAATGGAAGCTGTGAGAACGAGAAGTTTTATACAGGCTTACAAGTCACGCACCAACATATGAAATTGGAAACTGAAATAACACCACAAATTAACTAACATGCCCATTCTATTTAAATTGACAAAACGACACATCCCAGCTTAACAAAGGGGGGTTTGTAACACATACATGTAAATTGAAAGATCACACCTTAAACAGTAGGAGGTTCCCTTGAGGTCTCTGTTAGAAGACACAAAACTGTATGTAAATTGACAAACAACACCTCCCAAACAACAACAGAGGCTACTCAGAGAACTGTCATTGAACTTGAAATAAGTGGTGCTCTCTGCCTCTCCACCACTTATTTCAAGTTCAATGACAGTTTTTACAGACAGAAGCACGGCTGTGCCATGGGATCTCCAGTGTCACCCATTGTTGCAAACCTCTACATGGAGGAAGTGGAACAGAGAGCCCTTAACTCCTATGAGGGGACAACTCCAAGCCATTGGTTCAGATACGTGGATGATACCTGTGTCAAAATCCAAGCCAGGGAGGTGGAAGCGTTCACCAGACACATTAACTCTGTTGATAACAACATCAAGTTCACCAGAGAGGATGCTAACGACAATAAGCTGCCTTTTTTGGACTGTTTGGTGCATATGGAGGGAGATGACAGTCTCAACATTGAAGTTTACAGAAAACCAACCCACACAGACCAATATCTCCTGTTCGACTCTCACCATCCACTGGAGCACAAACTTTCTGTCATCAGAACTTTACAGCATCGGGCAGAACACATCCCCACAAGGACAGAAGGGAAGGAAAAGGAACAGAAACACATCAAAAAATCTCTGCAATCATGTGGATATCCCAACTGGGCGTTTGTCAAGTCAGCAAGGAAATCTGTTAAACACAATAATGAACAGAAAAAGTCTAACAGACGGAAAAACATTGTCATTCCTTATGTTGCTGGAGTCTCAGAGAATTTCAGAAGGATTTTTAACAAACACAACATCCCAGTACACTTCAAACCCAGCCGGACTCTCAGACAGAGGCTGGTGCATCCGAAGGACAGAACCCCCACACACAAACAGAGTGGGGTGGTTTATGCAGTCCAGTGCAGCGAAGTCTGCTCAGACCGTTACATCGGAGAAACGAAACAACCTATCCACAAAAGAATGTCTCAACATAGGAGAGCAACCTCCTCTGGACAAAACTCAGCCGTTCACCTCCACCTCACGGACAAGGGACACTCCTTTGAGGACCAGAATGTTCAAATTTTGGACCGAGAACACAGATGGTTTGAGAGGGGGGTAAAGGAAGCTGTGTATGTTAAGAGAGAAAAACCTTCTCTTAACAGAGGAGGAGGTCTGAGATTTCAACTGTCTAAGACNACCAGACACATTAACTCTGTTGATAACAACATCAAGTTCACCAGAGAGGATGCTAACGACAATAAGCTGCCTTTTTTGGACTGTTTGGTGCATATGGAGGGAGATGACAGTCTCAACATTGAAGTTTACAGAAAACCAACCCACACAGACCAATATCTCCTGTTCGACTCTCACCATCCACTGGAGCACAAACTTTCTGTCATCAGAACTTTACAGCATCGGGCAGAACACATCCCCACAAGGACAGAAGGGAAGGAAAAGGAACAGAAACACATCAAAAAATCTCTGCAATCATGTGGATATCCCAACTGGGCGTTTGTCAAGTCAGCAAGGAAATCTGTTAAACACAATAATGAACAGAAAAAGTCTAACAGACGGAAAAACATTGTCATTCCTTATGTTGCTGGAGTCTCAGAGAATTTCAGAAGGATTTTTAACAAACACAACATCCCAGTACACTTCAAACCCAGCCGGACTCTCAGACAGAGGCTGGTGCATCCGAAGGACAGAACCCCCACACACAAACAGAGTGGGGTGGTTTATGCAGTCCAGTGCAGCGAAGTCTGCTCAGACCGTTACATCGGAGAAACGAAACAACCTATCCACAAAAGAATGTCTCAACATAGGAGAGCAACCTCCTCTGGACAAAACTCAGCCGTTCACCTCCACCTCACGGACAAGGGACACTCCTTTGAGGACCAGAATGTTCAAATTTTGGACCGAGAACACAGATGGTTTGAGAGGGGGGTAAAGGAAGCTGTGTATGTTAAGAGAGAAAAACCTTCTCTTAACAGAGGAGGAGGTCTGAGATTTCAACTGTCTAAGACTTATAACTCAGTTTTGGATTTGATTCCGAAACGTTTTACACCGGATGGGAGCAGGGATGCCTTGTCTGTAAATTAGACTAACAAAGTTCTCTGAGTAGCCTCTGTTGTTGTTTGGGAGGTGTTGTTTGTCAATTTACATACAGTTTTGTGTCTTCTAACAGAGACCTCAAGGGAACCTCCTACTGTTTAAGGTGTGATCTTTCAATTTACATGTATGTGTTACAAACCCCCCTTTGTTAAGCTGGGATGTGTCGTTTTGTCAATTTAAATAGAATGGGCATGTTAGTTAATTTGTGGTGTTATTTCAGTTTCCAATTTCATATGTTGGTGCGTGACTTGTAAGCCTGTATAAAACTTCTCGTTCTCACAGCTTCCATTCAGAATTGAAAAAGACTTCTGGACAGAAGTCGAAACGTTTTCTGCAACAAATAAAGTCCAGTTGATCCTGTATTGAACGCCTTTTTTGATTTCTCATCTGGTGTTTTTGACCCCCCTCCCCCTGCCTGCTCTCCGTCCCCTGAATATGACATAGGCAGTGCAACTGGAGTTCATCCTCATACAGTAATATTAGTGTGTGTATCTAGTTGTGGACAAAAAGGTTTCAGTGTGTATCCTCATACAGTAATATTAGTGTGTGTATCTAGTTGTGGACAAAAAGGTTTCAGTGTGTATCCTCATACAGTAATATTAGTGTGTGTATCTAGTTGTGGACAAAAAGGTTTCAGTGTGTAGCAATTAGGGATGCAGCAAAAAAAATCTATTTTTTAAAGAATCAAGATTCTTAGTCCTGGCGATTCAGAATCGATTCTAAAAGCCCCAAAATCGATTTTAAAACTTTTTTAAAATTTTATATTGTATTTTTACCGCTCCTGTGCATTCGGCCGCTGTAGAATTTTGGCCGTGTAGGGCCACCGTAGTTAGTTAGCCAGGCAGCTCCCAATAGAGCCTGCTAGCAAGGAGGGAGACAGCATGTTTCAACTTGCTCCTTCATCTTTAAAAATCATTTTAGATCCTACTATGTTCTGGGGAAGACAGAGCTTAACAAGACATTGGTAACTGTTTCAGGACATTTTCAACACCCCCACTTCCACGTTAGCATACGGCGCTAGCATGCTAACGTTAGCATGCGGCGGCTAACGCACGGCTATTCGTATTTCCAGGATAGAAATGCCCATTAATGCACTAAATCACCAAACTGTTTTTGACAAACTAAAGTGATATCCTTCAGATTCAAAAAAGTCTTCTGCTTCCATTTTAAATGACAGACAGGAGGACAGTAATGATGGGTTTATAGCTTCAGTGTTATTGTAAGATAGCAAAGGAGGTCTTAATTGTGTCATAAAAGTGCGTCCAGAAAATGACTACAGAAATCACTGCACTTCGGCATGTAGCAGGAAAAATGTAAAAAACTATTTCTTTAAGCTAGTGACTTGAAAAAAGCATACTAAGTATGTTTATTAGCCTGGCCCTCGCCTTCCTGCACAGCTCCGCTCAATTCTCATTTCCCTTCACTGCACAGTCTGGGACTTGTCCCATAGCCAACGATATCTCCGGTAGGTTTTGACCGGACCAATCAGAGAGCAGAAGGCGGAGTTTTGAACGACGTCGACTGACGTCGTCATTCAAAATGGCTGCCGCCACGAAGGAATTTTCAATAAAACAAGGTAAAAAACTATTATTTCTCTGCTGAGAAAAAATATATTTCATAGCTGACGTTATATCAGAAGTGTTCCTGAGCAATCAGAGAGCAGAAGGCGGAGTTTTGAACGATGTCGACTGACGTCGTCATTCAAAATGGCTGCCGCCACGAACGAATTTTCATCAAAACAAGGTAAAAAACTATTATTTCTCTGCTGAGAAAAAATATATTTCATAGCTGACGTTATATCAGAAGTGTTCCTGAGCTTAACAGTTCCTAAATCAATTCACGAAATGGTCAAATCTGCTGGATATTAAATAGTTTCGGTTTGATATTTTCCAAACAGCCTCGGGTGCGCTACGAAAATAAATGATAAAAAATCGAATTTTATCTCAAATGTTTCATCTAGGCCAACAGTCAGTAAATTAAAGACATATAATTACACACTGGTGGCAGAAAAAATATCCACCGAGTGGTTTCTGAGCAATTTATCTGATAGCCTGGACCTCGCCAGGCTAAACTAACAAAACTCTGCCTCCTGTTCTCTGATTGGTCCATTCAAAAATCTCCAGGAGAAATCGTTGTCTATGGCAGAGATGCCAGACCCTAGTCCAAAGCGAAGTGAAGGACAAGGGTCTGGTTTAAACCAGGCTATATGTTTATGTGTGTTGTTTACTATATGAAATTCTTGTTATATCGATTTTTTCAGATTTGATTACATTTCTCCTTTAATGCTCCTCAACCTCCTTCCTGAGGGGAGCGGGACAAAAAGTGTGTGCTGGGTGAGTGTGGTCCTTCATGATGCAGGTGGCCCTCTTCTTGCATCTGGATGTGTGGATGTTTGTAAAGTTTATGCAAACTATAAAAATAAAAGTCCTGAAGTTTCTGTGGAAACATTTAGAAAAATAAAAAGTAGATTCTAAAAAAATAACATTGAACATTTGAGCTGTTTTTGTGTGTATATATATTAGTGTGTGTGTGTGTGTGTATATATTAGTGTGTGTGTGTGTGTGTATATATATTAGTGTGTGTGTGTGTGTATATATATTAGTTTGTGTGTGTATATATATTAGTGTGTGTGTGTGTGTGTGTGTATATATATTAGTGTGTGTGTGTGTGTGTGTGTGGGAGCCAGTCTTGAGGTGCTACATCGTGCTTTGGGCCAAGCTGGCTGGCTGATTTCAACACATCCAAAGCCGAGGCTGCATCACCGCTTCATCACCCAACCTAAAGACATGTCCACCGTGTCTTGTCTTTCAGACATTTTATCACTTTATTTCAATAAACTTTATTTCTATGGCACATTTTAATAAATGCAGGGATAGCCTAAGTGCTGTACAATAAGACAAAAATACAAATTAACTAAGACAATAAAAACATCCAAAGCAAACACAAAGAAACATAAAAACATACATACCAGTTTTACTGCAGGTGTGTTAAGATGCCATAAAAGATAAGATCAGGTGTTAAAAGCCAAAGAATAAAAGTGGAAGAGAGGAGGCCTGTCTGACACTGAACGGTAAGTTGTTCCACAGCCTGGGAGCAACAACAGCAAACACTCTTGTCACTTCTGAGCTTCAGTTTTGGGGACTGTCAGCAACAACTGATCAGCTGATCTTAGGGATCAGAGAGAGCAGTAAGGTTGAAGCAGCTCAGACACATACAGTGGGACAAGGTTGTTCAGGCATTTAAAAACAAACAGCAAAAGTTTAAAATGAATTCTGTAGTGCACGGGGAGCCAGTGAAGGAATGTCAGGATGGAGTGATATGCTCGCGTCTACGGGCCTGAGTCAACGTGCGAGTTCTGCACAAGCTGCAGACGGGTGAGAGAGGTCTGGCTGATGCCCACACACAAAGCATGGATTTCTCCAAGTCGGGTCTTGATAAGATTGGTTTCACTTTTGCTATTTGACGAAGTTGATAAAAACTTTTCTGAACAACACTGCTGATCCGTTTTTCAAATTCAAAATCAGACTTAATTATCGGCTAGCTCTTTTTAGTGTTAGCTTAGCATGGCTTCTGGTTTTATCACTTGCCCTGGGTGTCAAATGTTCAGTTAAAATACTGCTTTGGTCGACGATAAAAGTACATGTAACGAATGCACTGTTATTTTGGTTTTGGAGGCATGCGCGTAGCCAGGGGTGGTTCGCTGGGTTCGAACGAACCGCCCACTTTGCCTATGAAGTCCCATCTAGTCATTCTATGAGGGACGGTTTGTTTATAATAAATGTGGACCTTAAAATATACACACGTCCTGGTGGCTCACTGGAAACGCATTGCGCCGTTAGCTGCTCCTGACCTTATCTAGACCTCGTGGGTTCGATTCCCACAAGGTATGACTTTTTTTTTTTTTTAGATTATTTATTCATTCCAGATTAAAAAAACAAGAAAACTATTTACAAAACAACAAGAAATAAAACAATACATGAAATGAAAGGAAGCAGAAGAAGAAAATAATCTTTATCTGCCCCTTCTCAAACAATTTTTTTTTTCAAACACTCTTTTATTGGATAAAAAAAGTAGAATGTGTTAACAGGCATATTAACTCCTTTTTTTTATCCAATAAAAGACAAACGTAAAATTAGTTGTTTGAATCGAGTGTTTGAAAAAAAAATGTTTGAGAAGGGGCAGATTATATAATAAGA
Organism: Garcialebias charrua; assembly: GCA_038048925.1. NCBI lineage: Eukaryota > Metazoa > Chordata > Actinopteri > Cyprinodontiformes > Rivulidae > Garcialebias > Garcialebias charrua. Next base: position 13,393 of record JBBPBX010031604.1, read on the forward strand.
TTATTTTCTTCTTCTGCTTCCTTTCATTTCATGTATTGCTTTATTTCTTGTTGTTTTGTAAATAGTTTTCTTGTGTTTTTTAAATCTGGAATGAATAAAAAAAATAAAAAAAAGTTGTCCCATGTGGGAATTGAACCCATAAGGTTCGGAACGGCGAGCCAACGCTCTTCTCACTGAGCTATCGAGGCATGCTTGTCTGACAAGGTCCAGATTTATTTTAAACGAACCACCCCTCATGAAATTCTGGCTACGCCTCTGGGAGGAGAGGCAAGGTGACGGCCCATAGTAAGCGTAATGCTAAAACCAAGTCCTCGATTCATCATTGACCCGTCCACGTTTCCAATGATGCTTCAAAAAGAGTTTTATCCTGCTTTAAATCATGTTTCAAATCAGTTTCCTCCCTTTAGAAGTCCAGTTCCACAGGCCCGCTGGGTGACGGTCCAAAGAAAGTTTAATGCTAAAACTAAGACCCTGATTAATCACAGACCCGTTCACATTTCAAATCGGTTTTCCGTGCTTACTGGGAATCCCACAGGGGAGCAGACCCTGGTAATAGCAGCTCCATAGTCCGAAATGTGACACTTGTGACTCAGACCACATTAAAATGCATTCCAGGGGCCAGAGCGGGCGACATTAAATCCCGATCTGAAACTGCTAAGGCTTTAGCTAGCAACAAAATCAAAAATAATTTAAATAAATAAAATCAAGCAATAAAACCATTATTCACATTCACAGCTTAACAACGACAGCCGTATGTCACCTTTCAACCGCTGGGCGTCCAGGTGGTGTTCTGAAAACAACGTAGGATAACTGGAGTGCATTTTGGAGAAAACCTGGTCTGATGATGGAATCCATCCCACTTTGAAAGGAGCAGCACTTCTCTCTAAAACTGATTCAGTTGGACATCCACATTATTGACAACTAAGAGTCCAGTCTTGAATCGAGTCCAGGAAGCAGAGTTGTAGTCCTCCACACCCCTCTGCTGCTTCTCCTCTGTTACCCACCCACACTCCATTGAAACAGTGTCAACTCACACACAGCTCAAATTAAATAAACCAACAATCAACTCTAAACATGAATCGTAAAAATCTTATTAAAATAAACAGTTACTTAACCAGAACAAAAGAATAAAATCATTAAATGTATCAAACATCAGATCTCTTTCCTTTAAAACCCTGTTAGTTAATGACCTGATAACTGATCATGATATTGATCACGAGGATCCACGAGGATTTTGTTAGTATAAATGAATCCACTCCATCTAATTATTTAAATGTTCATGTCCCTAGAACAACTGGTGGAGGTGGAGCTTCTATTTATCAGTTGGGACTAATAATTTATCATCATTATTACAATAATAATAGTAATCGTAATGTGTTATGTACTAAACCAATTACCTGTATTAGTTTTAATACTTTTCAGTCACTGTCTCCAAGTCTATCCCATCCAAAATGGAAAACAGAATGGCCACCCTCATTAGATGTTACATCGTCCACCGGGCACTTAGTTTTTGTCTGATATCTCCAATTTTTTTTTTAAATCTGACTTATTATTGAATACTGATAAAGTGATAATAAGGGGCAATTTCAATATTCATGTAGATGTTGAAAGAGACAGTTCAAGCATATAGCTTTTAAAATTTTAGTAGAATCAATTGTACTGGGTTACTCTACATACAGTATATTATTCATCTTTAATTAATGAGACTAAAAATAACCCTAGGTTTCTGTTTAGTACTATAACTAAAGAAAAGTCCCATCTCTGTTGAACCATGTATCCCTATAGCTATAAGCAGTGATGACTTCATGAGATTCTTTTGAAATAAAATTATTTCAATTAAGGAGAAAAATCAAACCAACAGTCCTACTATTGTCTGTGGTTCCCTATCAGATGAGGCAACTTTAATAATGTCAAACCTAATTTATGTTTGGACTGTTTTTGTCCTATTGAGCTCTCTGAATTGTTAAAAATAATAGTTTCATCCAAACCATCCACATGTCTGCTAGATCCCATCCCAACCAGACTGTTTAAAGAGACATTTCCCCTAATTAATATCCACAATTTGGATCTGCTTACTTTGTCTTAATGAATGGTTACGTACCACGGAACTTTAAGATTGCTGTAATTAAACCTTTAAACCAGAGCCATATAAAGTGAGAGTTGCGACACTTCCATAGAGATCCGTTGTAAGAATGGAATGCGGAAGTCACGTGGGTCATGGAGGGGGCGATTTGTTCCATGCTCTGTTTAACAGTCTGACTCTGCCTGCAGTAGCGCTCCGTTGCCGCCAGAGGGCGCAGCTCCACAAGGTTTCCATGGCCGTTGTTTGGAACGATTGACTGCCAGTTGGCGACTTCAAAGAGTGTCAGAACTCTCTATATATACGGCTCTGCTTTAAACTATCTTGATTCAGGAATCCTGGCCAATTACAGACCTATATCTAACTTTCATCTAAAAAATTCTAAATAGTTGCAGGTCAGTTGCGTGAACATCTACAAAGAAATAATCTGAAGAGTTTCAGTCAGGGTTTAGAGCTCATCATAGCACAGAAACAGCACAGTAAAAATCACTAATGATATTCTCGTGATCTCAGACAATGGACTGGTCCTGTTAGACCTCAGTGCTGCATTTGATACAGTTGATCACAATATTTTACTACAGAGGCTTGAATATGATATTGGGATTGCAGAAACAGCTCTAAAATGGTTAAGTTACGGAGTCCCTCAGGGTTGAACGTTTAGACCAATACCCTTTACTTTATACCGGTATATGCTTCCACTACGCAAAGTTATTATACATGGGATACATTTTCATTATTATGCTGATGATACACTGTTACATTGGTCCATGAAACCCAATGAATCCAATCAGTTACTTAAGACTACAAACATGTCTTAAAGACATAAAAACCTGGATGACCCTTAGTTTTCTACTTTTAAACTCAGACAAGACTGTGGTTTTGGTTTTTGGATCTGAGCATTTTAGGAATAAATTGTTAAGTCTTTTGTCCTCTTTGGATGGCATTAATGTGGCCTCCAGTTCTAATGTTAAAAATCTTGGTGTTATTTTTTGATCAGGACATGTCTTCATCCCCCACATTAAAAGTGTTACTAGAACTGCCTTCTTCCACCTGCGTAATATCACTAAAATTAGAAACATCTAAAAACGATGCAGAAAAACTGGTTCATGCATTTGTCACTTCTAAACTGGACTACTGCAATGGTTTATCATCTGGGTGTCCAAATACTTCTTTAAAACGTCTTCAGTTGATCTAAACTGCTGCTGCCAGAGTCTTTGGCTCCTAGAGTTTCCAGAAGCAGAATGGGAGGAAGTTCTTTCAGTTATCAGGCTCCTCTCATGTGGAGCCAACTTCCAGTTTCTGCCCATATGGCTGAGATTGGCTCAAGACTTTCCTTTTTCACAAATTCTAGTTAGTCAGCTTGATTTTCTAACCCATTTCTATGCTGCTACAAGAGACTACTAGAGGCCAAATTGCCCTCATTTCACCAAATGAATACGGTAGTTTGTATTTGTAATTATTCTTTCCTAACATGTGATTCTGTCTTTTTGTCTTTCCTCCTAGAGAACAACAAATGGCCTCTGTCCTGGACCTGCTCTTGTGTATTCGTTTGTCCTTCCTGTCCTGAGCCCGGCCGGTTGGGACAGATGGCTGCTTTTCCTGAGCCAAGTTCTTCTGGAGATTTCTTCAAGAGGGATTTTTTTCCTTTCCACTGTTGCATCTGTGCTCGCTTAAGATGCGAGACTAAGTGAAAACTCAAAGCAGTCTGCTGGCTCCTTAGATAAATATTGTTATGAACTTGATTATTATTCATATGAATGTTTCTGTTCAGGGCCCTGAGATATATGAATAAACTGAATTGAACTTGTGTCTCTGTAATAGTGTGCAACTGAGTGTGTGCGTCTCAGGTGTCCTCACCTTGAAGATTCCTCCTTTCTGCCAGGCGATCTTTTCGATGGTGTCTCCGAGGATCTGAGTGTGATCGATGCCCAGAGAGGAGACGCCACAGACCCACGGCCTCCTGGAGACAAACAACAACAATAAACAACAACGAACAGCACTTCCTGTTCCAGGGTTATCTGAGACAGAACAGGGAGATAAAGTGAACTTTACTCTTCTGAACAAACAAAAACACTGAAACGATCTAGACGTCATGAACCAAAGTGAACTTTGACCTTCACCTTGTTTACATCGTTTTTATTTAGTTTAGCTTCCAGGTTTAATCCCCTCGTGGAAACCTCACCGTATGATGTTGGTGCAGTCGTACGCTCCTCCAATCCCCACCGCTATCACCGCTAAATCCACCTGATCACAAACAACAGCTGGTCAGTCCTGATCTGGATCCTGAGCTGGTCTTCAGCTCCTGGACTTAACCGTGGACCTACCTTCTCATGCAGGAAGACGTGAAAGGCCAGGATGGTGAGGAAGCGGAAATACGCCGGCATGGTCCCCCCGTGGGCCTCCTTGGTCTCGTCCAGCCGTCCGTAGACCTGCCAGAAGTATTTGGTGAAGAGGTCTTTGCTGATGCGCTGCCCGTTGATCCGGATCCGTTCCCTGACCTGGACCAGGTGTGGAGAACTGCACACATGGGAAGAAGTACTCTGCTTTAGATCGGGGAGACCGCACCGGACCACCACAAGGTTTTCACCACCTTCTGAGGTTAATCCAATTCAAGATGGCCGCCACAGCTAACTGAAGCTAGCCACCTGACATGTTGCTCGACTAGTTTCTGCAGATACAGACGGTGAACCTGGCGTGGTGGTAGCCGAGTCTGAGCTGCGAGGCGGCGGGCCACAATCACTCCCTGCTCCTCGTATTCCACATTTTGATTTTAGTGTTTTATTCCAGCTGCGCAGCCAAAACAGGAAGTGAACTGATTTTTACTGATTTTAATAAACTCAGGGGGAAAATAACTTGTTGGTTCAGTTTTTTTCTTTAATCTTATGAGTTTAAGTGTTTCTGGCAGAAAAGCCCGTTGCCCTCAGATCATCTTCTGTTGGAAAATATGTTGCAGCCGGCACCAACACACCTCCAGAGCAGAGGTCGCGTTAACCAAATATTTTCCGTATTTGACTGGTTGTTTTACGTGATGACGGAGAAATCAAAACACCGTCTGTCATTTGACAGATTAACATCCACTCTCTACCAACCGGTTCATGAACTTCACACCCCAGTCCGGTAGGTGGCGGTAATTGCACATTACGGCTTTTGCCAACCCCCAATAAACCAAAGGGAGAAGAAAAAGAAGAAAATACATGACGTTGTTGAAAAAAATGTCAAGGCAGCTTAGCGTACGAAGTTTCTTCAAAAAGCCCAATAACTGCGATCGTGTTGAAAAAAGAGGGAGTGATGCAGTGGAGGACGATGGACAAACAAGTAATCCGCCCTACACTGAGCGATCAACTTGTAGCAAGGAGGTTAGATTAATTGAATTGTTTATGCATCGTTATTTCATTTTATTTTTTTGTTATTGCAGATGTAGATTCTCTGTTCAGCTTGTTTGGAACTATTATTAATTAAAATGAATGAAAAAAATATGGTAATTAATTTAAAGGGGACCTCAGATGTATTTTTTAAATTTTTATGGTATTTCTTTGTGCTATCTAGACCCTATTCCTTCAATTTAATGCACAAAATAATTATTAGATAATCAATTATACCCTTTTTAATTCTGCCATTTTTAACTTTCGTTTTGAACGACCGGTTTCTTGAAGTCCACGCCCTTCAACGATCTGTTCACGCCCTCTGTAACAGCCAGTATCTGTAATGTGTTGTTGTTTTAAAATTAGCTCTTTTTTTATTACTCATTTGACTTACTGTTAGTGTTAGCTTAAGATAACTTACCGAAACCCGTCTGAGCGCGCCGCAGTTTGCTGCTCCTTTTAGCATTAGACCACCCGAATCCGAAGCTAATGTTAGCTTGTTCCTCTTCCGGTTTTCGCCAGCTCCGCTCGTTGCACGCGATGAGATTTTGGGAGTTATCGCTGTTCCAGTGAAGACAACACAAAGTTCACCAAGTGTCTCCCGTAAATTAATCTGTAAGGAGAAGGTCCTCTTGCTGCGAGCCTGCTGCGAGGCTGCTGCAAGGCTGTACAGTTGAAGCTCCGCTCCATCGCGCCGGAAGAGGGTCCCGTCGAACCCGGTCCTTCCGCCTGTGGTCCGCTCGTTTAATTTTTGCCGGCTGCGCGTTGGCAGCGATCGCAAATACACTAAAAATTGAACTAAAACATAAAAATAACAATTATACTTTATTTATAAAGCCATTTAAAAAAACACAGCTGCAACAAAGTGCTGTACACATGAAATTAAGAACATATAAACAAAAGATGAGATGAAATCATGAAAAACAACAGTCATGTGTTTAATACAGAAGTGGGTTGAGCCTAACCAGGGGTTGCTAGGTGAGGGGCTGGACTCAGGTTTGATCTGATTGGCTGGCGGCTTGTGACGTCAATAAATGCAGGAAGTGTGAATCCTGGTGTATTTATCAAAAATAAATAAATCTACTTAGAGTAAATAAACCACTGGGTGCATTTTTTTGGCACAAGGACTGTTTTTTTATGAAGTAAATACCCAAAGTTTAGTAAAAAAACATTAAAAAGTGAATTTTGCATGTGTGGTCCCCTTTAAAAAAATTAAATGACTGATTAAAATTAAATTTGACCGGATATTTTTAACCCCGTCTGTCAAAACGACCGACAACGAAAAAGTCTAGCGCGACTTCTGTTCCAGAGGTATCAACAGATGAAAAGGATTGTGGGTAATGTGCCGTTTTCAGTCTTCAGGTGGTTAACATGGTTTTGGTCCGGTGTGACGAACGTCCTCAGCAGCTGTTGGACACAGCTGGACATTCAGAGGATGTTTCCTCAGGACCTTTTCCAGCTACAGACCACAAAGACCAGAGGCCACCAGGACTACACTGGAGCGTAAACAACAGTTTGACAGTTGTACCTGTAGAATCCGGTTCTGAAGCCGTAATTCCTCAGGATCTGCTCGGTGAAGGCGCACGTCGAGCCCTGAAACACAAACGCAGCCTTCACTCATCTTTCTGTGAGCGTGCACGTTACAAAGTGACACGTGAGGGTGTTGAGCTGCAGCAGCTGGTTCTGTGTCCTGACCGGTCTGAGGCCAGAACGTGCTCACCTTGCCTTTTGTCCCTGTGACATGGATGATGTTCAGGTGGTCCAGCTCCTCCACCTGTAAAAACACAGAGGACACACTCAGAACCACCGTCCACTCTGTGGTCCCTGAAAGGTTCTGTTCCAACTCACGGTGAGTCCGGCTCGCTCCAGAAACCCCCTCATGGCCTGCATCTGCAGCTGAGGCTGGCCTCTCTCCCGCCGGACCTGCTCCAGAGCGCTGGCGTTGGTCTGCAGCGTGTTCAGCGTGCAGACGGCGTCCTGACGCACATTTGAGGTCACGTTATTTTAAACACAAGTCCCAATCAGAAACAAAGAGCAGCACATCTGGACCAGTTCTTGTGGTCTAGTTTAGACATCCGGTGCTGCAGCGCTCCAGATGTGTTCTGTCAGGTGTGAACCCACAGAGCTATGGTTCAACAGGTGGGAGACACCTGCTGTCCTTGGGTCAAAATGACCCAGTTGTACAACTGGGCAGCAGGTGGGTTAGTTAAGAGTAGACCAGTTACTCTGTCAGCATTGACCACGATAAATAAGAGAAATGTTTAGTGTACTACGGACACGATGCCATTTTTATTTTTAGACACAATTTACTGACCGATGAATTGCAGATGCTCTTAAAAGATTTGTTTCTTCAAGCATTTAAGATTTTAATGGGTCCATTTGGATATAAAAACAAATTTTATGAAAATCATTTACAAATGAACAACAGTCCAGTTTCAGGGTCAGAGAAAGCAGATTTTTGAGGGGCTGAACGTGAAAAGTCCTCCTGACTGGACTGGTGCATGATGGGAGTTGTAGTTTGTGTGAACTACAAACAAATGAAGAGTGACAGGAGCAAATACAAGTTGAAAAGCTGAGAGCCTGCACCCAGATGTTTTTATTCAGCATTTAAGTTTAATTTGAAAACACATATTTTTAACCACCAGTTGTTCAAAAACAATCGTTTTTATGTTTTTTGAGGTTCTACTAATGAAGTCAAGGCATGAGACTCACGAGGATCAGACTGTCAAGTGGGGCCTGAATGTTTTAGATTAGTGGCACAGCTGTCCTAAATCATATTAGTAAAACTCAAGAATTAAAGTTAAAGACTTGTTTCACCGTCTGCTTTATGTTTTTATTCTAACTTCATGTTAGCAGGAACAGACCTTTAGTTAGTCAAACTGACCAATCAACGTTTACATAAAACATTTGAGTGTTTTCTGAAGCCATGAGGAGCAGCTCCAACTTTTACTTTTTTCTCACGTGCTGAAAGTTAAAACAAACACAGGAACTGCACGTGTTAAAAGTTCACTTCAGTGGGTCAAACCACACCGGTACCTCACTGACACAGGTCGCTGACTTCACAGACAACATTACTGTCAGGTGAAGCGGACAGTCGCTGTCAGCCATGTTTTATCACTTTACACCGTTTATTGACCGAACTCCTCAAACACGTCCAGGCGCGGATGTTTTATTTTGAGCTAGCTAGCTCAGAATGGAGCCGTGTTGAGGCGCACAGAGCCCGGCTTACCTGGTACTCCATCCCGTTGATGTGTGGAGCCGTCTTGGTGCTGTTGTAGCGGACCAACAGAGCCGACAAGCCGAACACGGCGTCCCGCTCTCTGAACAGAGCGGCAAACTTGGAGCCGTGCTGCGGCATGGGCCACAGACACGCCATCATGGGGCGTTAAAAACTCACCGGAAGCTTCAACCAAATATGGGCGGGTCGCTTTTCCTGCGTGATGACGTAGTTCACGCCCCTGTCAGACATGCGGACTCCAGCAAAACATTCTTATAAAAAACATTATTCTCTTTTGTGCTATGCATGCCTTAAGTCTCGAGCCATGTTTGACATTGTAAGATTTTTTGTACTTCTGATAAGTCTCAATCTGGTCATCTGGACAGTTTCTTTTAGTCGAAACGTTTCACCCTCAGTCCAGAGGGCTTCCTCATTTTTTTGTACTTGTTTTTTTTATAAAAATAAAAA